>PVLA01006305.1:0-126794 GCA_004027455.1 Hydrochoerus hydrochaeris
GGCCCTAAGCCTGGGGCGTTTCCTGCTTGGGGCTGGGGGTGGCTGCCAAAGGTTAGCAAATATATATTCCAGCTTCTAAAAAATAAAGCGGATTCAGATTCACTCACAGACTGGTGTGCAGTGTTTTCTGTCTCTCAATCGCCGACTCCCTGACCACCTTTGGGAAACCCTAGCCCTGCCGCAGCTGGACTCCGGCAGAAATCATCGTTTAGCCCTGTAGCATTCATATGATCTCAAATAGAATGAATCATGTTTTTTTTTTAAATCATGTTTTGATATCAAGAGTTTATGATAAAAATTCATCACAGCACATTATTGGAAATTCTCACTTTACCTAAAGCCAAGGTATCTGAATCCAATATTGCTTTTACAGACCTCTGCTCTCTTGTGAGTAGAGTTTTCCTTTGCTTCTGTTGATGAATGGGAATTTGCTTGGAAGTCCAGATGGAAGGTGATAAAGTTTGCTGGTCTAAGGAAGTTGTCTGAATGATAGAAGCGCATCAGAACCAGCTATCATTCACCGTCTCAGCAAACAATGATGGACAGAAAGAACCTGCAGCCATGGTTCCCAGAGAGAATAGGTCAAGCTAACACTCCTGGTTGAGGCAGCCTGGGCTGTGCTATACTAGCTGCATGGCACCAAGGGTGAGTGCAGAATATGCCCTGTTCCATGGGTCTATATGTTCATCATGGTGGCTGAAGCTGGGACCCATCCACACCCTAACTCCACACTCTGGTATCTACCAGTGCCAATGGCTTCTTACTGGATGCACTTGTAAGTTAGGCTGTATTGGGGATCTGGCCTAGATCCCCAATCTACCAAACAAGTGTCTGGCGAAGTTTTAAATAAATGAAACAAGTGGAATGATTTTTAGGGCTTCAGGAGGATCAAAACCCTCTGCAGAGTTCAAGACTCTCAGGGCTAAAACAGGGAATGTCTCTGAGCAGCCCATATTTATTTAGTATCCAAACAAGGAAAGGGTTAGAGCGGAAAATGCAGGGAACCTGAGCAGGACCTTTGGAGGGGTTCAAGGACCCCTCCAAACAACAGACTATCAGAATAACAGACTAAGGAGAACTATCCTGGGAGAAAGTCTCAGGTAAATCCCACTATAGGAGTGAAATGCCTGTAGCCAAAATCTCCTATTAATTAGGGTTGGAGCCAGATGTCCTCAGCTGTGGCCTTTCTTGCCCCCTGAGGTGTCTCCTTGTTCTCAGTTCAGCCATGCACCTGCCAAGCCACAGCCTTGCATGTGCATTCATCTTCATGGCTCCAATAAGGCTTTAAGCCAGCCTAGAAGTGACAGGGACTAAGGCCCCTGGGAGGTCCCTTCAGCAATGATGGAAGAGTTTGTGGCTTCCTCACCTCTTGAGAGGCCTATTCAATATTATTACCCAAACACCCCAGCAGGTTAAGCTCTATGTTCCTGTAGCAATAACTCACTCATGAACATATTCTGTGTTGATTTTTCTTTTGTTTTCCATTTCCTGTTCCCACTCTTCTTCCAAGGCTTCCTGAAATCATCTCCCAAATTAGCTCCTTGTATTCAAATCCCATCTCAGTGCCTGCCTCTCAAGGAATCTTACCTGAGTGTTTTAGTCACTTTCTTGTCATTGAGACACAATACCTGAAACTCACAACTTATAGGAGGTTTATTTTGGCTCACAGTTTGTAGACATGTCAGTCCCTAGTTGGCTGGCTCCAATCCTGGGACACATGGTAGAGGGACATGGAGGAGAAGCAACTCATGGCATGGCAGGCAGGAAGCAGAGAGATCAAGGGAGGCGGAGGGAGACAAACCTTTCTAGGCCGTGCCTACAGTGACCTGTCTCTTCCAACCAGGCTTCACCGCTCATCAGCAAGTCAGCTAGGAGCCCCCATAATGCAATTACCTTTCAACAGCCCTGCCTATGGGCACATATGGCTCTTGGAGGACATCTAGGTATAAACTCTGAGACACAGTAATAGAAACTCTGAAAAAGACAAAATATTTATTTGTGGTAGTGGACTTCAGTATGCAGAAACCATGTGGGGCTTTGTATAACCTAAGTCCTCTAAAGAACTTTGGTAAAGGACAGTACCAGGGGTTACTGGCTCTAAGTTCAGAAGTGATCCAGTTTGGGGAGACAGCTTGAGACTGTGAAATTCTTCTCCACAAGAGAGAGTACTGTGGCTGTCCAGTGGCTTTGGCTGCTTGTGATGGGCACTGAGAAGTTCCTGATTGTCTGCATGAAAAGGGAAGGAGAGAGGATACCTTATGTATAAGCCAATGACTGCTTTTGGGGAGTGGGGAGATCATCCATTCAGGGTGGAGAGGAAGCAAGGAGAGATGGTGGGAAGGAGAGAGATGGGAGAGGCCCGTAAACTGTCCCCTGTGATGCTCTGTCCCCATGAAATTCGGTAGATTAAAGCACACCAATGTTGTGCATCAGCAGCTGCTGTGAAAGTGCTAAGTGAATTAAATTTTGCTCCCAGGGCGATTTGAGGCAGATTAGAGATGGCACAGGTGAACAACATGGCCTGACCACCTGTGGATAACTTGAAGACACTGAGCTCATAGGAAGCCATGGGGAATGTGCCCTGTCTCTCCCTGGGTGCCCCCTGGGTGCCAAGGAGCCACAGTTTGGTGTATGAGATGAGCCGAGGATCAAATAAGGGAACTGATGAGGTAGGACAGGGTCTTTCCAAAATGCTCTGAAAATATCCTTTTAAACTGGGCATGGTGGTGCATGCCTATAATCCCAGCATTTGGGAGGCTGAGGCAAGAGGACTGCTGCGAGATGGAGGCCAGCCTGGGCTACATAGTCAGTTCAAGGTCAGCTTGGACAGCATAATGAGAACCAGTCTCAAAGTAAAGATAAATAAATAAAATGTTCTTTTGAGTCAGTCAAATGTTGTTCCTTCCTAGAACAGCTAATTGATTTAAATAGTTTTTGAAATTTACTCTTGCTTGATGGACGAATATGAAAGGAACGTGAAATTATATAGTAGCGGGGTACTTGAAAACATTTCTTGGAAAATTCTAAGGAAACAGGCAGGAAGGTTTAGCTGATTTGAGGTTTTCTTTTTACTAAAGTGCCCCAATTCTATCTTCTCTATAACTTTTTTTTTTGCAGTGTTCAAGATTGAACCCAGGTTCTTGTGTGTGCTAGACAAGTGCTGTCCCACTGGGTTATACCCTGTTTCATCTTTTTTCCTTTTGAGATGGGTTTTGCCAGGTTGATTTTGAACTTGGGTGCTCAAGTGATTCTCCTGTTTCAGCCTCTCAAGTAGTTGAGACTCCAGGCATGTGCCACATGCCTGGTTTTTCCTACATAAATTATTACATACTTATTCACAGATGATACTCTATTCTTACATATTTTCCATGGTTGATCTTTTAACACTGGAGAATGTTTCATTTCCTTTCTTATTTTTGATTTTCCAAAAGCTATGTTACAATTTAAGGGTTCAGTGGTTGGGGGTGTGGCTTGGGGGCATACTACTTGCCAGTTGTGCCCAAGGCCTTGAGTTCAATCCCCAGTACCAAACAAGAAACAAAATTTGGTCATGTGTGGTGATGCATACCTGTAATCTTAGCACTTGAGAGGCTGAGGCAGGAGGATTGCCAAGAATTGTAGGCCAACTTGGGCTACACAGTGAGTTCAAGTCCAGCCAAAACTACACAGTGAGACCCTGTCTCAAAAAACAAACAGGGCTGGGAGTTTAGCTCAGTGGCACAAACGCCTGGCAAGTGTGAGGTCATGAATTCAATCCTCAGTACCAAAAGCAAGCAAACAAACCAAAACCAAAACCAAAAAAACCCCAAAATACAAATAAACAAAAAAATCTCAAGGATTTCATGTTGTTCTTTATTGGTATTGGTATTTATTTGAATATATACGTGTATTTCCCGTACTGAAGATTAAACCCAGGAAGGGCCTTCTGAGGTACAACTGCAGCCCCTTTTATTACTTATTTTGAGACAGGGTCTTGCTAGGGGGTGAATTTCCCAGGCAGGGCCCAAATTTTTGATTCTTCTGTCTCAGCCTTCCAGAGTGCTAGGGTTACAGGCATGTACCACCACACTTGGTTTCTATTACACTTTTGAAATCCAGTGTTCATTTTACATTTAAAGCACATTTCAACTCAAATCACCCCATTTAAAATGCCCAGTCATTTCACGTGACTTGTAGCTACCATATTGGAGAGTGAGGTCTAACATTTTATACTGTATTATTAAAATAATTCCAAATCCTAAAAAAAAATCAGAACTTGTAAGAGCCTGCTTATCTCACAGACTACATTTACCTTTGTCACAAAAAATAAAAACAGAAATCCTCTATAGCACCCAGTCTCTTGAATTGAGAGGACTGTTTTTACAAAAGGTTCCTGAACTGCTTATGGCCAGGGTGACTTCTGAGTGGGTGGACAGGATTAAGCCCCTAGGGAGATGAAAAACAGATTGGTATAATCACTGATGAATTGAAAAATAAAAACATTACACAGACATTAGTGTAACGGCTACATAGGTGATAAATCTCTGCAAGAGCTATCTCAAAATGTACCTACTGCTTAATTCATTTTCAAGAGTCTTCTAAGAAAATCCTATGCTGTAAGAAATGAGGGATTTATTGTCAGGAAAGGAAAAGGCACTTTTTCACTGATTAGAATGGCTACATTTGACCCATCAACCTCTTCACATATTTATATAAGCCAAGCATTCCAGCTATACCTCATGGAGTTTGAGTAGTTGAAACTTCACAAGTCTTGTGTATTTCTCAACCCAATCGATTCAAGGAAATATTTAAATAGCAACCCTATTTCTGTTTAATAGCTAATATAGTTGTGCCATGGGGCAATCAGAGAAATTCAATATGAAATTTAACTTGGTCCTGCAGCTTTGCAAGTATGAGATTGTGGAATTTTAGGGATTGTTTTTGTTTTTTGTTTGTCTCTTTGAGACAAGGTCTCACTTTGTAGTTCAGGCTGACTTTGAACTCATTTTATAGACCAGGCTGACCTTGAACGTGAAGTGATCCTCCTGCCTCAGCCTCCCAAGTGCTGGGATGGAATTTTAAAAGTTATGAATTATTTCATGTTTTGCATACAAGGCAAGACTTCATTGATCTTGTACCATGAAATGACAAGTATGCTTCATATAAACTGGTAGAAAATGAATGTACACTCAAATGCCAAGTCCAGTCTTGCATCTGGCGCTCTGTTGGAATGCTTGTCTCTCTGAGTCCCTCTAGATGGTCTTGGGGTCATGAGGCACAGCTCCAAAAGAAGCTTTGAGAACTCACTCCTTTGCCCAGCCTGGGGCCACACTCATCTCTCCTGCTTTGGAGCCTGTGGGAAATGTCCAGAGTGGCAACCAGGTCCAGAAGGCGGCCACAGCCCATGTCTGAGGACCTCGAGGCCTACTTGGAAGGCACAGTGTCCCTGCCTGGGAGAACTATGGAAGCGGTGCTGCTGCCTGTGAACAGGATCGCCACTGCGCATGTCACACTGGCATTTTGGCTTTCGTGGGCTTTGGTTGCCCTTTGCCTTGACCCCTTGGCTCTGGGACTGTATCACAGACCCAGATGGTTAGAAGAGTCATCTCTTCTTTAGTGCCTCAATTGTTCCTTCCAGGTCTCCTTCCTGGGCATGTGTTCCCTTAAGGCACATTTTAATAAATTTCTGGGAACCCCCCTGCTCTACTGCACAAGCCCCTGAATATAACTGATTTCTGTGGTGAATAAAATTTAGGCTCAAACTGAGGTTCCTGCTATGCTGAAGGAGAATGTTCTAAATTGTACTTCATTCTCTTGTATAGCGCTCTGTTATGCAGTGAGCAGCACTGGTTTTCGTTCAAATTTAATAATCAGAAGAAGTCTGGCACACAATAGGTATTCAGTGACTATTTGTTGGGTGAATGGGAGCTTTTACTTCAAAGAAAATCTTCATTTTGAGAACAAGACTAGAAAGACTGGTGCGCTAATCGAGGTCAATTTCATTCTTTATTCAGAGCATCTGCTCCTTGCCGTGCTGGTGTCAGGTGTCTGAGCAGATTTAAGACGTGAAGGGACGGGACCGGGCAGCCGGATGGGTGCAGAAGTTCACTTTTCTGAGCCCTTTGCTCACCCTGTACAGAAAATGTGTCAAAGCATAGGTTGTGAGAGGATGAACTGAGATAGAAGTCTTTCCCATTATATCAGTCACATAATATTTGCCCAATGAATGGCACCTATTAAAAACACTTTTGGGTGCTCCCTGCTTTAACTCAGTTGGCTAAGGCCCCACTCTGTAAATGTGAGGTTGTGAGTTCCATGCCAGAGGCAGCAAAAATAAAAAATACTTTGGGGACTTCCCGAGGAGGGAAAGGAGTGTCCAGTGTTTGAACGGCATTGGAGCCTGGGCGGAGAGTGTGGGAACTGTAAAAACAGCCCCCAAGTTTGGTGGGCTTTTTACACCTGCATTTGAGTGGGAATCATTTGGATGGAAATCAGGCTATTGCAGCAAAAATTTGTAGCTGAATGTGTAAAAGGGCTTTTGTTTCTTTGGGTCATTGATATTTTTATGTATGTCATTACTATCTGTGTTGTTGGGGCCGGAGGTTACTTTGTAGGAAAGCAGTCCTGCTAGTTTGTTCCTGACCTGGAGGGTGAAAGAGGATGAAAGACAAACATGGAATTAGTTTAGACTGCGGGGGCCAGGGGGGCTCTTTGCCTCTAGTGGACAGAGCCCTGATCATGTGGTTCACCTTGCTTTTATTCACTTAGATAAAAGTCCAACCAATTAGAGTAGCACACGATTCATCTGCTTCCTATTGTCTATTAGTATATGCCCAGATAAACAACTGGAATTTAGCTGGGCATGGTGGCACATGCTGTAATCCCAGCACTTAGGAGGCTGAGGCAGGAGGATTTCCATGAGTTTGAGGCCAGCCTGAGCCACAGAATGAGACTGTATCAAAAAGCAAGCAAGCAACAACAACAACAAAAACTAAGCTGTGTTGACTTTCCCCCAGAACCTGCAACATGCCATCATACCAACTCATTATCTGATCTCCTACATTATTTGACTTTAAGTTTAAAGTGCTCAGAGTGGAACCGGGGGGCCTCCTTTATCACTACGACCTGTGCAGGGAGCTGGGTCCTGAGAGAGGTGTATGGGAGATTAAGAAACATCTATATATACATACTGAAGGAAAGCTGAGACCAGGTAGGACCTGATATCTGATGGAGAGGCAGTAACAATATCCTAGTCCCAGCGTCTTTAGTTATACAAAGTTTAAAAAAAAAAAGGAAAAAGCACAAGATGGGATCCAAAGTGCAAGGTCTCAGTGTTTGCTGAGAATTCTGAAAGCAAAACATTCTCAAAACTATCTGTACTATAGTTAACAAGGAAGAACATCAAGGCCAGACACCTGTTGATATGCAACTTAGCTGGAGGTCAACTTGTTTACAGAGTCTGCCTCTGGCATTCCATGTCCTTGGGACTGGCTTTGCTCTAGTTCCAAAGAGTCTGTCAACCCCAGGCTCAGCCACTCCTCACACTATGTTAAGCAAAGTGCTCTACCACTGAGCTGCACCCCCAGACCCTATTTAGCTTTTGTCATCCTATTATATATGCATTGATAAAATGCCAAGAGTTTAGTGAATCACCATGGAATGATTACAAGGATCCCAATTTCTGGAGTGCTGTTTTGCCTGTAAATTGTAGATGAAGAAAGTGAGTGTGCTGATGTGTGCTTGTAATCCTAGCACTTGGGAGGCTGAGAAAGGAGGATTGCTGAGAATTTGAGACCAGTCTAGGTACACAGTGAATTCAAGACCAGCCTGAACTACATAGTGAGAACTTACCTCAAAAAGCTGAGAGAGGGGCTGGGGATTTAGCTCAGTGGCATAAGTGCCTGCCTTGCAAGTGTGTGGTCGTGAGTTCAATCCCTGGTACTTACAGAAAAAAAAGCTGAGAGAGGAGAGGAGAGAGATACAGAGAGACAGAGAGAGACAGAGAGGGACAGATAGACAAATTGTAGATGAACAAATCAAAGCCACAGCAAAATTATTGTCTGGAAGCAATAGCTTGAGAATTGCACTAGATAAAAACTGCTTAGCAACAACTATTATGTATTTTTAAGGTAATTATGCTATTATTTGAGTTTCAGAAAGCTACATATTTTTAGTATATTTTATATTGACTTAAAATACTAATGGTTCGAAAACAAATACTATTGGTTTGGAAGAACCAAAGCTTTAATTATATCATATTAATATGATGACTGTTAATCACCTTGGGCAAGATCTCTGTGTTGTTAACAATGCAGAAAGATGCCTTCCTCTGCTTGCAAGTTGCTCCCATAAGCCCCTTCAACTGGAAAAATCCTGGCACAAAAGGCCAGCTCACTTCGACTCCATGGCCATAAGGGGTTAAAAACACTCCTACTATTTTCAGGGAGGCTCTGATGACAGCTTCGGCTCTGTCATGATCCCCAGAGCAACAGTATAGTTTGGTGAACTGCTAAAATACACCTCTCTTGCTTATAAATCCAGTTCAAGATCTCCAAGCTGCCAGTGCCACCACAATTGCCCTCTGCATACATTGTCTCAGTCTTCTGCCACCCACAGCCTGCTGGTTCACCTGCCTGGATGTAAGAATGCCCTCTTCTGCCTTCAGTGGCTCCTGTCAGCCAGCCTCTCTTTGCAACTGAACTCAACCTCCCAGAGGTTCAAAAACTTGTTTCCTCTTTGAACAAGCACGTCTGATTAATGATAGTGAAGTTTCCTGCTGGAAAGGCACAAAAGCTCTGCTACAATATCTGGTGGAAACTGGTTAAAAGCAAGAAACTTCACAGATTTTGTGGAGCTGCTGGCTTCTACATACTCAGACTGTCAGTCTCTGGGAGCGTCCAGTGGCCTCTTAAGGCTGCCTCTCCCTTTTGCCTCTGAACGCTTGACAACCACTGTCCTCCTGATCAAGAAAGCTGACAAGCTCACCTTAGACCAAGACCTAACTGCCCAGGTATCACATGCTGTACTGGGATGAGCTGCTCTAAAAATGGACCCCCTGACAGATGTTGAATACATCCTGTTTATGGATGGAAGTGGCTCTGTTAGGAATGAAATCTGACAGGCTAGATATGCTGTGATCACCTTGAACAAAACTATTTTGGCCAAAACTCTCCTGTAGGGATGATCTGCACAACAAACTGCTTCCTGTTGCTGTTTGGAAACTTGTCACCATGACACAAAAGAATCAGGTCCAGAGACCCAAGCCCCCTCTGGGGATCTAGCTGACTAAAACATCAACCCCAGCCACCTGACCTGCCCCCACCATGTGTTCTGCAAGCTCGAACTGCTACGCTGGCACCCACAACCCTGCAGCCAGCTCAGGCTTCCGAGTCTGTGTCACCGGCCCCACCCCCTCATTCCCTACCCATACTGAAAAGAATAAAAGTTTGTAGGGTTCTGCTGTGAAAAGTCATCCCTTGATATGGCCTACCCTTGATCCCTGGCGGTGACAACAGGCCTCCATTTGTAGCAGAAGTAACTCAAAAACTAGATTAAATAAAAACTACATACAACATACAGACCACAAGAGTCTACAAAAGTGAAAAACAACTTGTAACCAGTTAAAATACCAGCTATATCTGTAGACATGTCTGCATACAGGTACACCTAGATACATATTAACTAAACTTCTACAAGTTTCAGAAATCCAGCCTTATATCCACTGAAAAATTTACCTGGAACAGGCTGCTCACTCAGAAGAGATGAAGCACTCAGGCCCCTGCTCTGGTCCCAGTCAAATTGGCTGAAGCCTGAGGACATGGTTCACAGTATTGCTCCATACCATTGCTCCATTCCTGTTGACTTCTGTCTTTCCAGGCTGCTCACCCCAGTCCTTGCTTCCCTGCCCCACGGCTAGCTGTGTTTTCACCTTAAGCTGAATAGGCAGTTGCCCCAAGAGAACAAAACAATCAATCACACACTTGATCAAGATTTGATGAGCATCCAAAACACATTGAATGCTCTCCTAGATCAGATTAATTCCTTTACTCCCTTGTCAAGTCAATTTAAGGGGAAATCCTTTAACAAGGGGAAAAAAACCCTAAACCCTGGAAAACCTTTCAGTCTTGGGGATTTTGGCTAGGGCATATCCTAAAATCGCTGATGACCCTAATATTACCATTTCTAGTTGGGCCTTATCTCAAACATTACAAGTAGCTGGGCGTGGTGGTACACAGCTATAATCCCAGCATTACGGAGGCAGGAGGATTCCTGTAAATTCAAGGCCAGCGTGGGCTACAAAGTGAATTCAAAACCAGCCTGAACTACATAGTGAAACCCTGTCTCCAAAAAAATTATAGGTAATATGGCCAGCAAAAATTTGCCAGGGAAACTAAAAGAAGGGGGAAATGTAGCAGAAAATGACCTCCCTGGTCTCTTAGAAATGGCTGGTCAGTGTGATGCATAGTGGTTACTATGATGCATATTGCATAAACCAGTCCTCGATTGACAGGCCATTCTGCACCTGTGCTTCTTCCTTGCTTATCTCGTGTAAGCCTTAGACCACCAGTGATCAGGGCCTATTTTGAGAATCATCCCAGTCAGTGCTCATTGATTTAAATAAATCTTCCTTGAAATCCTGGGTGTCTGCTTGCTGTTGCAGTTTAGCATCATTCTGGGTGTGGATAATGGAAAGCCCCATCCTTCCCAAAAAGCTTGTAGCCTGTATGGGATAAAAGGGACAGGGAAGCTTGCTTCATTGCTTGCTGCCTCCTGCCTGCTTTACCATGGACTGTTTTTTCTCCGTGATGCCCCTCTGCCATGCCACTCTGCCTTGGAGCCAGCCAACTATGCACTGAAACCTCTACAAACTGTGAGCTAAATAAACCTTTCCTCCTTTAACTTGTGGGCATTGGGTATTTTGTCTCAGCAGTGAGAAAATGAACCAAGACACCTAGCATATGTGAGGTCCTGGATTCCATACCTAGCATCCGGGGAGAAAAAGATATAAAGAACTTCAATCAATCTATCAATCTATCTATCTATCTATCTATCTATCTATCTATCTATCTATTATCTATCTATCTATCCATCCATCTATTTATCTATCTATGGACTTTAGCATCACTACTGAAGAGAGAGCTGGTTATCTAGACTATAGTCCTGAATAAATTTTTTAGAGTAGCACAGAGAGTTCAAGAAGTAGAACACATGAAAGAACAATTAAAAGATATTGGAAATCAAAAGAAGACTTCTAAACTATATACTTAGGACAGGTTCCTGAAAAAGAAATGATAGAGGGAGAGAAAGAGAGAGTGAAGGAGGGAGGAAGGGAGGGAGGAAGAGACAGAGAGACAGAGAGAGAATGCTGTGATATTTATGGAAAGAATGGTTAAACATTTTCCAGAATTAAATCTGGGTAAAATAACTAAAGAAATATCCATACAAGGACACAGTGGTCAAATGGCAAATGAAATAAAAGTGTAAAAGGAACCAAAATGGGGGGGAAACATTACATACAGAAGAAGCACAATTAAACTGAAAGCAAATATCTCAATTGCAACAACAACAACAAAACAAAAAGCCAGAGTATAGTGGAATCTTTGTTATGTTGAGGTAAAATTATAATCAGTGCTGGGGATTTAGCTCAGTAGTATAAGTGTGCCTGGCAAGCGTGAGGTCATGAGTTTGGATCCCTGGTACCAAATATATATATATATATATATAAAATCATTGCAAAGATTTATATACAACTGTATTATCATTGATGAATACAGGTCAAAGAAAGATTTTTTCAGAAAAACAAACATGTAAATCTTCTATTTATATACTTTCACTGAAAGAGCTACAAAGTATGTACTATGTAGTTCAGTAGGAAGGAATTGAATCCTTGTACACGGTGGTAGAAACATTGATATCACAGAAATCAGGAGCGTGCGTGTGTGTGTGTGTGTGTGTGTGTGTGTGTGACAGTGGTCCTTGGCCTTCTGAAGTGCAGCTGGAGAGAGGGAATGACTTGTAATATTCCATAGTACAATAAGAGAACTGTGGTTAGTAAAACTAGTTGCATATTTTGAAATATGTAATAGAGCGGATTTTGAATGCTTCCAATGTAAAGAAAATGATAAATGTCTGAGGTGATGGATATGGTGGTTATCTTGATCTGATCATTACATAATTGTATATGTTGTGGCTTATATCTAAATGTCCCCCCAAAGCCTCACATGCTCATAGATGGGGCTTTTGGGAGGTGGCTGAGTATGAGGTGTGAATGTAGAGTAAGGGTATGTAGATATGGTTTAAGGGTGTGATAATTAGATTACTCTACTGATTGGTTTAACATAGCTCTGGGTGTGAATAATGGGAAGCCCCACTCTGGTTGTGAGTGACTCCAATCAATAAGCTTAGAGCCTGGATGGACTATAAAGGAAAAGATGAAAAGCAGGCTCAGTGCCTTATTGCCTACTCTGACATGGACTGTTTCTTCTCTGACATACCCCTCTGCCATGCCACCCTGGTTGGAGGCAGCCAACTATGGACGGAAACCTCTACAAACTGTGAGCTAAAATAAATGTTTCCCTCTTTAACTTGGTGGGCTTGGGTATTTTGTCCCAGCAATGAGAGAAGTAACTAAGACAGCATGTAACCATTGAAATATCAGACTCTACTCCATAAATATTTAAAATCACTGTCAATTTAAAGTAAAAAGCATTAAAAAATTTAAAATAAGTGAATTGAATGCAGGTTGAAAGATGCAAGAAATAATTTGTAGGGTTGGGGATTTAGCTTAGTGGTGTAAGTGTCTGCGTGGCAAGCACAAGGTTGTGAGTTTGATCTCCAGTACCAAAAAAAAATCAATTTGTAAGATGCAAGTAAAGGCTGGGGATAAAGCTCAGTAGCACAGTACCTGTGATCCCTGGTACAAAAAAGGAAAGAATGACTAAAAAAAAAATAGATTTCCCAGGCTGACCTTGAAAAAAAACCAAGATGCAAGTAAGAGTGCTGATAAAAATTGGTATGCAAGGACCAGGGATTTAGCTTAGTGGCTCAAGTGCTTACCTGGTAAGTTCAAGCTTGTGAGTTCAATTCCTGGTACAAAACAAAACAAAACAAAACTGGTAAGCAGATGGGCAAGTCTAAAATATTGAAAATGTGAAATAATGATCAAAATGGTAAATGATGGAAGCAGAAACAAAGCAAAACTAAAATACTGAACCAAAGCAATGTAAGAGAAGAATGGGCATGATCAGAAAAGAATCATTGTATTGTTACAGAGAAACCAATATCAAACTGAATGGAAGACTCTGTACTGAGGAATCTAGAAGGCAACTGTTGTTTATTAAGCTAGCCGGTACCGAGGCAGTTCCGGGTTCAGTTTAAATACAGCTTGCAAGAAGGAAGTATAAGATATTACATGATTGGTTACCTGGATTGAATTAATTCATATGTTGTCAGGAAAACTAACTCTAAATACATTTGCTTAAAAGCAATTGTTTATCATAACCTAGGAACATCCTAGAGATGAGGAGAGGGGATTCAAGCAGAGGAAGAAGAGTTAAAATGTATCTTTGACTGGATTACTTTGTCCCAACCAAAGTCCTTGAAGCCAGTTAGAAGCAATATATTTTTGGGGCTGGGGATTTAGCTCAGTGGCATAAGAACCTGCTTGGCAAGTGCAAGATCATGAGTTCAATCCCCAGTGAAAGAAAGAAAGAAAGAATATATTTTCTTAATTAAGGGACACATAAGCTGAGAATAGTTACATTGGCCCAGCACGTTTTCAGAAGAAAAGCAGCTGAACCCAGAGCGTCAAGGCTGACTGAAGTTAGCAGGCTCGCTATGTGACAAGCAGCAGGAGCAAGGTCACAGGCCACTCTGATCTCCAACTCTTACTATGAAATACATATGAGTTTGCTATCCTATAACTGTGCTCTTATACCATAATTGTGCCCCAACACTGTGGCCCATCTATTGTTCTAGATGACAGATGTCTAATTTTATTTTAAGTTTATAAGATATGAATGTTGAAATTACTAAAAGAATGCAATGTATAGTTTACAAATCAGTAAAAATAAGAAAGCCTAGGGACTGGAAGTTTAGCTCAGTGGCAGAAGCACCTACCTGGGAAGTGTGAGATCACAAGTTTGATCTCTGGCATCAAAAAAAAGGCCTTAATCAAAATCAAAGAAGAATTTAAAAAGAAGAAAAAGTAGAAATATCCAGGAATAGAAATCACAAAGTAATGGATTGGAAATAATCCAAATAAAAGCATTTCTGACATTATATGTATATTCCTGAAGTACTTTGCATTTTGCTAGACCACACACTAAGAACAAGCTCTCCTTGTGGCAAAATAGGGTGTACAAAAATGATAATATTTAGCCATAGCCTGTAACATCCAATCATATCCATTCAGAGAGAAAATTCTGGAAAGAAATAGTTATGTAAACATATAAGTCATTGCTTTAATCTGTGTGGAAAACTGTATCTTTCAATTTTCCCATTGCTGGGACAAAATAACTGACACCTACAATTTAAAGGAGAGGTTTATTTTGGCTCATGGTTTCAGAGGATCCAGTCCATGGCTGGTTGGCTCTGAGGCAGGAACATCATGGTGGAAGGGTACAGCAGAGGAAAGTTGCTCAAGTCATGGTGGCTAGGAAACAGAGAGTCAGGAAAGAGCCAGAGAGAAAGGAGCCAAAGACCAGATATTGTCTCCAAGGTCACATCTCCATGACCCACTCAGAAGTGTACTTTACTAAACCCTCAGGCAGCTCTAAAACCAATCAAATTGACAAGGTTAACTGTTACAAAAACTATGTATAACAAAACTAATTTGGTCCAGTTTAAACATTTGATAGCTTATTGCTTATGTCATTTATTTTTATATTGCTATATTTAATAAAATAGACTTTTTCTTCACAGTATTTTAGCCAATGGAAATGGAGGGGAGAACAATAAAGAGAACTCAGAGAACCAAACTGCTTATGCATCTTTTCATTGTCTTTTTTTTGTGACGGAGGAGACAGATATCTAACTTATTCATTTTATGACACTTGAAATGCAAACATAGGGAAGAAGTTTAGGGAGACTGGAAGCAATGTCAGATTGTTCTGTGAAATTGGCTAGCTCAGAAAGTTTATGTGGACTCTTCATATTGGAGAGAGCAAATGGGAATGCGTGTTTCCTTGAAAAAAACAGGCAGAGCAGTGTTATATACAATGAAGAAAAAAATGGGAGAAAGTGAAAGTGTGATTATGTTTTCAGTCAAAGGTAGTATCCAAAATATTTATTCCAGTCATTCCTCCTTACCCACAAGAGGTAAGTTCCAGAGCCCCAGCAGATGCTTGAAACCACAGATGGTATTGAACCCTACATCTACTATGTTTTTTATTATCCATGAATGCCTGTGATGAAGTTTAATTTATAGATTGGGCATGGTAAGAGATTAATGATAATAGCTCTATTAGTTGAGGTTCCAGAGGAACAGAAGCAATAGAAAGTATACGTATATTTATTCCAGGGAATCACAGTAGGGAAGAGTTCACATTGCCTGTCTGCACACTGGAGAACTAGAGGATCCAACAGCTGCTCAGCCCAAGAAGCTGGAAGCTGCAGAACAAGAGGAATCAAGACTCAGCTCCAGCCCAAGCTCAAAGGCCTAGAACTCCCTGGAGTGTCCCTGGTGTGAGTCTATCTTGGGAGGTGGAAGGAACTGAAGACTCATGTTCATAGGCAGTGTTGAAGACTGGAGCTCTGGAAAAACAGGGACCCTTCCTTCTTCCCTCTTTTTGGTCTACCCAGGCTACAAGCCTATTGGGTGGTGGCACCCACATCCAGGGTGGGTCTTCTGCCCTCAGCTTGGTGGCCTACATGTCAGTCATCCACAGACATACCAGAACTGTGCTTTGCTAACCTGCTAGATGATTCTTAATCCACTCAGGTTGACATATCATGATCAACAGCCATGATATCTAATGATAAAATAGGGCAATTACAGCAATATAATGGAATAAAAGTGACATGAATGTGTCGCTTTTTCTCAAAATATCTTACAGTGTAGTCCCCACCTTTGTGTTGGGGTGAGGTGATACATGCCCATGTGATGATTTGAAACCAGGGGAGTAACGTAGGCATGGTGACATAGCCTTGGGCAACTTTTAACCATCTTACCCAAACACAAGCCCCGCAATCCTGAGACAGAGGATCTGGTAACGGAGATGGCTACTTAGTGACTAAGGAGCTGCGAGTGGACATGGCATGGATAGGTTAGAAAAGAGTAACTCATGTCTGAGACAGGAAGGGGTGGGATGGTGCAAGCCTTCATCAGGCTACTCAGAAGACCTGCAATTTAAAATTTTGACATTGTTTCTTCCTGTAATTTTCCATTTAATATTTTTGGACTATTATTGACTGCAGGTAACTGAAATTTTGGAAAGCAAAACTATGAATAAAATGGGAATCTTGTCATTTTTTTTGTAGGTCAATCGGCAGAGATCTCATATATTTTATTTTATTATTTTTTTAATTTAAAGAGAAAAAAAGAAAAAAGGTAGAAATATTACAGAATTTCAAGAAAAGAAGATAAACAGTAAGAAATCACTAGTTGATAAATTACATATTGTTCTTTAAAAAATAGTTACAAAATTAAAGCACACAAAGTAGACACTAAAGCAGTGAGAGTGCAAACAGATCTGTTCAACAATCCAACAAGAACCTAGAAATATGGTCATCAATCCCACACACCTAAACATACATGCAGCTATATCTTTTATAGCGCTTCCTATTTCCTCTTTTTTTTTTACAATAGCAATTGTACATTTTTAAAATTTTATTTAAAGAGAAGAAAAAAAAACAGAAAAAAGGTAGCAACAACACAGAATTCTAAAAGAAAGAAAGAAAAAGAAAAAAAAAGAAAATGAGAAAAAGCCCCACTAAGAAATCAGTAGTTTATAAATTACATACTATCATCCTGGATGTAGTTGTTCAAGTTACAAAGTTAAAGGGCACATAGTAAACATTCAAACAGTCAGACTACAAACAGTTCTGCTCAAAGATCCAACAAAGATTCAGCAATATGGTCATCTATTTTACACACTCAAACATACATGCAGTTATATCCCTTAGAGCGCTTTCTTTTTGTCATCTTTTTGTTATCCTGTGGAAGAGGGAGTTTCCACAGATAGCCACATGAGGGCCACTCCAAGGGTGAATGGACCTGTAGTGAGAGGTTGCAGCGTTGGAGACGAGATGGGCACTGAGCACATTGTCTACTGGAGTGGTACCTCCTCAACATGGGATCTGAGGACATGTAAAGACAGGTGCTGGTGCTGGAAGTTGCAGTGGGTTACTCGAAAGTTCAGTGGGCACCATATGCACCCACAACTCTCAAGGGGCTCCCAGCAGCCCTTATTACTGCTTGGCATCTCTATCTCTTGGAATTACCCCCAGAAGCATCTGTACATCTAACAGTCTAATTCTGGGCCAGGGATATAGCTCAGCAACATAAGCGCCTGCCTGACAAATGCAAGGTCCTGAGTTTGATCTCTGGTACAAAAAACAAAAACAAAAAACCACAATCTAGCTCTGAGATTTCACAGTAAAACTGGTTGTTTGATAAGACTCTGGATTTCTGGAAAGGACAGAAGTTAGAGTGTGGAGACATTGGTAAATGGAGGCAAAAAGGCTTCTAGGTGCGAGCACAGTACACAGGGTTAGTCAGGGAGGCAGAGTCTCAAAAGGTTTCTAACAGATGAGAACTTAGTCCAGGGCTTTTCACAGTCCCTCTATGAAGTTTGAATTGATTTCTCCGGTTCTTTTGTTTTTGTGGACAGCTTGATATATTTCCTCACTCTAAATCCTTTTGCCTCTATAGAAGATTAAAATTCCCTCCCAGGGAGCAAAAATATCTACTAACAAAGATAAATTGTAGTTGTAATGTGAGCAACTCATTTAGTGTTAGCCTTCAAGGGAGGTTTCCATGAAAAATTATCTGCAAGATTAATTTTTGTAAAGGGATAGATTTCTTTCAGCTGATTATGTGTTCAGAGTGAAAACTTTGGAAAATGAGATCATGAGTCTGGGAGTGCTTTGTAAAAGAGATTTTGCTGAAACAATGCACTGCTGCAAGAGATCCTGGTTTCAGACTGTTCTTCTTATACATCACAAAATTGGCTAATTTATATAATAGAATAGACTTGGATTCGAGCTCTCCAAATCTCGTTGTTTAACATGGAATTGTCTGTCCTTCAAGCTGTCTACCAGCTGAACAATTATTTACACTGTCAAGAGATCACAGTTCAGCTGAGCTCCAAGATTCCTGCCACAAGACGACAGTGACTGAGAGCCACAACCTTCGACTTGTAGGCCCAGTGTGGTCACCAGGTAACTGTGGAAATTTGTGGCCTTTTGTGTTTCAGGGAGACCCTGAGTGACTTTGTGCAATCGTACACTTACCTTCTGCCTGGACTTTTCAACCTTAATTAGCACAGAATTCTTGAGGTCAAAGTCTGCAAAATATTTGATGTATGATTACATACATGCTCTTCAATGTTCTCTTTTGTTTTCCTTTTTTTAAAGACAGGGTCTCACTATGTAGTTCAGGGTGGCCTTGAACTTATAGCAACCCTGCCTCAGCCTCCCAAGGGCTAGGATTATAGATGTGCACTACAATGCCCAGCTCTGGAAATGATTTTCTTCCTCTTTTTTTTTCTTTTTTGTGGTGCTGGGGATCAAACCCAGTATCTTGTCCATGCAAGGCAAGAACTCTACCACTGAGCCACATCCCCAGCCCCATGATCTTCCTCTCCTTCTCTTTCTCCTTTGCTGCCTCCTCCTCCTCCTTCTTGTTTTTGGTACTGGGAATCAAATCTACAACCTCGCACTTTCCAGGCAGGCACTGTTTTGCTGAGCCATATTCCTGGCCCTGATTTTCTTAACATTTGTTCCATCATCTATCTGTCCTCTGGCCTTGCTGTATGTCCTTGGCTCATTCCCATGACCTCACACTGTCCTGTTCTGGTCCCCACATGTTCCCATACCACACCAGGTCTGAGGAGACTGCCAGGCATCTTATGCTGTCTGCATCTGTTTCCTGCACAGCCTCCTGAGTGGTTTAACATCCACTAAACACATGTGTTTTCTGCCGAGACACATCTTCTGTTTCAGGATCTCAGCCAGATGGGAAAAAGTTGTTGCTCATGGCCTGTGGGAAAGAGAGGCTGAGGATGCCAGCCCTCTGTGTCCCTGATGCCCTAGACCATGTGTTCTGCGTTCCCAGCACAGCTGGGTTTCCCTTTGTCCCCAGGGTTCTCTAGGCCTTTATGTCTGACATTATAGCAGCTGTCACTGCAGAAGAGTAGGTTGCATCTGTGGCTCCAGATTCCACAAGACACTTGAACTTGGTGGCCATCAGGACAGGGACACCCAGCAGTGCGTGCACAGCAGCTCAGGGACACTAAACTCACCTTTAAGCCTTGCCTGCCATGAGTACATTTTCCCTAACATTTCTATGTTGACAGAATAAAGTTCCCCATTTTGTCAATCATTCACCTATGTTCAGAGGTCTGAAAAATAACTTGCCAAATAGGCAACTTTCAGCCTTTTGTGGTGGACACGCCTATAAGCCCAGTGCTTTGGGATGCCAAGGCAGGAGGATTGTAAACTCCAGCCCAGCCTGAGCAACTTAATGACTTAGTAAGAAGACCCTGTCTCTAAATGAAAAATAAAAAAAGGCTGGGGATGTAGCTCAGTGTGAAGGTCCTGGGTTCAATCCCCAGCACTGCCAAACTAGACATGTATGAGATGCCCTCATAACCTCAAGTCACATATAGTGTTCAGAGCAAGATTGATTATGGACACATCTGTTACAGTGCCCAGTGCTCTCAGAAAGACATCTCCATGCACTAGCCCTGCAAGTCAACTTCTGCTCTGAGTTGTGGACTCTGGGTTTCCTCTTGCTCAAATAAACCAGAAAGGAAGCAGCACTGCCTAGAAGCAGAAGTGGAGGCACTCAGGGCCTGAACCTGCCAGCTTTGGCCAAGTTCTCCCTGACCCAACTCTCTAAAAGGTGATCTCTTCCCCAACTTTTCCCCTACTCTGAGACAGGGTTTCACTATGTAGTTCTGTCTGGCCTTGAGTTCACTGTGTAGCCCTTGAGCCACTATGTGGCCTCAAACTTGGTGTGAGTTTCTTGCCTCAGCCTCCGAGTGCTGGGATTACAGGCGTGTGTCAGCATGCTCCAAGTGGGAGGAAGAGAAAGCTTTCAAGGCAGATTAATGGCAGTGTATCTTTATGGTAATAATTTTTTTATTTTTAATTTAAAGAAAGGAAACCAGGTGTGGTGGCACACACCTGTAAGCCCAGTACTTGGGAGGCTGAGGCAGGAGAATTGCTGTGAATTTGAGGCCAGCCTGGACTACACAGTGAGACCTTATCTCAAAAAACCCCCCAAAGATCCAGGGATATAGCACAGTGGCACAGCGCCTGTCTGGCAAGTGCAAGGTCATAAGTTTGGTACCAAGATCATTCTTGGTACCAAAAAAAAAAGAAGAAAAGAAAGAAGAAAGAAAGAAAGAAAGAAAGAAAGAAAGAAAGAAAGAAAGAAAGAAAGAGAAGGAAACCTGGAGGCATAGAATAGAGACCAGGTTGGAAGTTTTGTGGAGAAGTTAAAGGAGATGAGAAGGTAAAATTAGTAACAGCATCAATCAGCATCGTTTCTGTTCAAGTTCTTTCCACAGACCAGGCTCTGCGCTGGGTGCTTTACATAGAATGTGAAACCTTATTCTGATTACTGTGTGTCAGGTGGTGAATTGTACCACCCTGTGTGTATGTACGTGTGTATCACATGCACGTGCAATGCTGGAGATGGAACCTGGAGCTTCATGTGTGCTAAGCATGTGCTTTACCACTGAACCACCTCACTCACCAACCCCCAATTTGCTTTTCTGAGATAAGGTATGTAGTCCGGGCTGGCCTCCAACTCACCAACCATTGGTGATCTTCCTGCTTCAGCCTCCTGAATGCTGGGATGACAGGCATGCCACCATACCTGGCTCTCCATTTTTCAAAAGGCCAGAAGAGCAGGTCACAGCCAGCCAGGAAGTCAAAGATAAATGCTACATCCCAAACCTGGCAATTGTCCTTAGACTTGCTCTGCAGGGTCTACATCTGAATGCTGAGCTGGGTAGCCTTCGGGACACAGGTCCTAAAAAACAATCTGCAAACTTCAGACTTCAGCCCCTCCACAGTTGCTTACAATTGGAATTCCTGGGGCTGAGTGTGGCTGTGCAATAGAGTGCATGCTTAGCGGAGCTGGGACCCCGTCCCCTCCCAGCACCCAGATGCAAGGATCTGGGAAGAGACGTTTAACTTTGCCCCCAGAAACTAAGGAAGTCGAGATCCCATGTGCCACAGCGTATTCTGTTGCACAAGCACCGCCTCATGCTTTCCTGACAAGAAGTAGCCCCATTTCACCATACTACACACTTGCAAGAAACTCACATTTATGCCAAGCTTATTCTTTTGTGCATGGTACTAGTGATTAGCCCAGGACCCTACCACTAAGCTACATACATCCCCAGCACTCAAAAAATGTATTTAACACAGGTTTTGTTTGTTTGTTTTGAGACACAGTCTCACTGTATAGCTCACAAACTCATATCAGTACTCCTACCTCAGCCTCCCTAGTGCTGGGATTACAGGCATGTGACACCACTCCTGGCACCTTCCTCTTTTTGTAAACCAACCCTTTTCTTTTTGCTTTGAAGTCTCTTCTCTCCCATTTCCACTAGAACAAAGATATAGCTTCCTCTGATATTTTTAGTTCTTATGTGTTAAACCTGGCCTCTTCCCTGTAGCCTTCAAACATATTCAAGTTGATGTCATCTCAAAACAGAAAACAAAACAAACCCCAAAAAACCGTAACAACCTTTGACAGACTGCTAAATCACTTCTAGTTATCACATTTTCAAAAGAACAGACTAAACTTGCTGGATCACCCCCCCGCCCCGTTCTTTGAGACAGGGTGTTGCTCTGTAATTCAGGCTGGCGTTGAAATCACTATGTAGCCCAGGCTGGCCTCTGACTCACAGCCATCCTGCCTCAGCCTCCCAAGTGTTAAGATTATAAATCTATTTCTTACCTCTTACAGTCTGTTATACCCCTTTCAGATCTCCCTTCTTTCATCTCTTCTGGGATGACTTTTCCCAAAGTGACTGGAAACCTCCTCAACTGCTCACTCTCATAGAATCTTTTCAACCCCTTGGCCTTGTGATACTGAACCATAGTGTCAACTTGAATAAGAAACACCCAGCTGATTGGTTTAGCACAGTTGTGGGTATCTGTGGAAGACTGACTTACTGAAGAGGGAAGAAACACCCTGGGTGTGGGTGGCACCAGTGAAGACCTGCTTATTTTTCAGAGGAGCTCCAGTCTCCTCCATCGCCATTTTGTTTTGTTTTGTTTTGTTTTGTTTGTGATGTTTTGGCAGAGGATCTCATTATGCAGTTCAGGCTGGTCTTGAACTCACTTTATAGCCCAGGCTGGCCTCAAACTTGTGGCCATTCTGCTGCCTCCATCACCTTTGGATCTCTGTCTTCAGGTTTCTAGCACAGACCCTTTGGCTCTGCAACAAACACTTGCACAGGACTCTGCAGGGAGTTGCAGGCCTTTGACTTTTGGCCTGACCCTTCAGATCTCCAGTGGGCAGCTGGCCCTTTTGCACTCTTCCATCCCTGACTCTGCAGGTGGCCGTTGTAAATCATATATATATTCTCTTTCTCTAGTGAACCCTAACTGATAAGGCACCCATCCCTGAATTGTTCATCCCACTTGAGACCTCTACATACAACTTAGGTGCCAGGCTGTACCCCCTGTTTGGGCTGAGCTGGCTTTTAGACTCCATAGTGAGTCTTGCTCCAGTTCTTACAGTCCTAGCCTATGGTGTCTGTATTCCTCCAAGTGCCTAGGAAGCTGGATATTTTTTCTAGGTAAAAGTGTGGAGTCAGGGTAGGTGAAAGTCTGAGACATAGCATATAGGTTAGAACATGACCATAGAATTGGCATTAGGAAAGTTTCTTGAGGGTAAAGCAATTTTCTATTGGTTTCTTTCTGCTTTGCTTCTTGATGAATGCATACATCCCAGGAGGCAGGAAGCAATTGTAGCTTATGGCTTGCTGGACTTCTCAACTCTAAACATTATAAACCAATGATTGATGACTGGTTTGGTGTTGGGACATTTTTAAAAGCCAAGGGGAGGTAGGAGGATGTGGGCACAAGTGATTAAGACTGGATTTCCTGCCAGCCTGCAGGAAATAGGGCTCAGAGTCCATTTGGGGTTCACTTAGAGACCATCAAAAAACGTGAGCTTTCTTGCACAGTTGTTTGGTAGCTGAGATGCACACTTGTTTCTTATTAAAAATGTCCAATAAATGGTAACTTTCTGCATGGGAAATAATTGCCTAGCTGCCCAAATCTGGTGTAGTTGTCAAAGCAAGAACAGTGGATTGCTTTAGATTTCAGAGGTAGGTGCATTCACTTTGGGTCACAGGACCAGCAGAGAAATTCAGGTTCTTGTCGAGAGCAGGGAAAGTTGTAGGGTTATTTGACCTAGAGAAAGGTGCTTAAGAAACTTGGGATTTTTGTAAAGGGAGGAGGCTTAAAAAAAGGCTATTAGAACACTGAAATAGATTTATTCCAGGCAATGTTTCTACCCAAATGCATCAACTAAGGCAAGAACAAAATTTGAAACTTGAGCTCATTATTGTTCTTGTTGTGGCAGCATGATTTTCCCTGAGGCTTTTTAATTCTCTCTTTCTCTATATTAACTCTGAATCTTTGATGTGTTTGCAAATATTGGCTTAAAGCATCACTGGCTATTATTTTATTTAAGTGAATAAATTGGCTGTCTAGCTGTATCCTGTTTCATACATAAATGCAAATGAGAGAAAGTTCTATAGGAAGGTATTCATGATATAAGTTGTCCTGCATATTTATTTATTCTCTGCTTTCTGGTTTCATGATTATATTATTGTTAAATTATTTGTTTATGCCATTCCTTTGTTACTAGTGGGACTAAATATCCCAGAGCATTCTTCTTATTATTTTCACATAGAAACGAACTTTAAGGAGAAAGCCCCCTTGATGGATATGAGGAAGGATTCAGGCAACCTTAATCATCTCAGCCACCCGGCTCCTCCAGGATTCTTTTCCCTTCCTCCCATCTCAGTCTTTTGCACATCAAGTCTTCATCCACTGGGCAGCTAGAGCCTTCATTAGATTTCCAATGATCTTCTCTTGCCTGCTGGAAATACCAGAGTTGAAAGCCCAGAAGGGTCTAGAGCCTTGCTGCTCTGACTGGGGCTAGTTTCACTCCATCTCTGTTAATGATGAAATCTTTTATTTTTTTTTAATGTTGATTTTTTTATGGGTCCATGTTTGCAGTGCATAATAATTACATTTACTGTGGGGAGCTGATCCATGGCCATAGCACATCTTCATTCTTTTTACATCCCCTTCCCCTTCCCTTCCTTTCTCCCCCATCCCTCTCTTGGTTTCCTTGCCATTTGCAAAAGATCTGTCTCCTTCTTTCTTATTATCTTTTTATTATGCTTTTTAATTATTTATGCTTTGGGTTTGTCATAGAAGAGAAACCATGCAATATTTAAGCTCCTGTGTCTAATTTATTTCACTTAACATTACGGTCTCAAGACTGATTTTGCAACTCTAGTCTTAAACAACGGTGCCCTAATTGTTCCAGATATGATTTTGCAGTAGCCTCTGTGTGGATGCCATCTAATTATAGACTCAACACCACACAGACATGGCAATGCATAATTGTTATCACCTTCATGTGCTTCCTTTTCATTTTTGTGTTACTAGGAGTTCAACCCAGAGCTACCCCTCCAGCCCTTTTTATTTTTTAGAGACAGGATCTCATTAAGTTGCTAAGTTGAGGCTGGGCTGGAACTTACGTTCCTCTTGCCTCAGCCTCTGAGTGCTAGGAGTACAGGCATGTGCACCACACCATGCTGTGTGCTTCCTTTTCTGTATTCCATTTTTTGTTAATGGCATTACCATCTTCTTGATCATCTCAAATGAACATAGAGCATTACAACTCCTTTCTCTGTGTCAGTATTACTGCTAATTTAATCAGCCCATAAATTCAATCAATGAAGTTTCCATCAAGCCCTGGACATAGATCCCTTCTTCTCACCTTTTTCTTATTTACATTTTCATTGTCAATTGCCTTGCCAAGTGCCAAGTCACCAGTCACTCTTCTCTCTAAACTGCATAGCAAGTTCTCTCCAAATTTCACAGCTGCCAGGGACAGATCCAGAGTTCCCCTAGCCAGAAGCTGGGACCAACTTTGGGGCTCTCTCATGAGGTACCATTGAGGTGTTATCTTGGCTGCCACTGTGGGAGTCTGACTATGGAAGATCAGCTTCCAAGTTCACTCATCTGAACTCCAGCCAGCTACCGTCTCTCACCACACGGACAGTGACCCAAAGCAGGCTTTTCATAATCTAATTTCGCAAACCACATTCCATAGCTTCTGAAATATTTTTTCTTTATTTTTTGAGACAGAGTCTTACCATGTAGTTCAGGTTGAACTGAAATTCACTGTGTAGCGCAGGTTGGCCTTAAACTCATGGAGACTCTCCTGTCTTAGCCTCCAGAGTGTTGGGATCGCATATGTACACCATCACAACTGGCTCTGCAATGTTTCATTCATTAGTAGAGATACTAATTACAGCCCACCCTAGGAAGGGAATTAAGTCTCATCTCTTGTGATGAGCATGGAAGGACTTTTGGACATATTGTCAAACCACCAAAATTTGCCCTCTGAGCAAAAAACTAATTCTCTTCCTTCAATATGCAAAATACATATCCAAGGCTTTGGGGATATATATTCAAAACTACTCTACCACCATAGAAATTGGGATCTTAAAAAAAAAGAAAGAAATCGGGGTCTTGATTTCATTTTTTTTTTTGGTGCTGGGGATCCAA
Source organism: Hydrochoerus hydrochaeris (assembly GCA_004027455.1). Lineage (NCBI taxonomy): Eukaryota > Metazoa > Chordata > Mammalia > Rodentia > Hydrochaeridae > Hydrochoerus > Hydrochoerus hydrochaeris. The sequence continues at coordinate 25,984 of PVLA01006305.1, forward strand.
CCCAGGGCCTTATGCATGCAAAGCAAGAGCTCTCCCACTGAGCCACACCTCCAGTCCTGTCGTCTTATGTACATGGGAAGGCTCAGGCTCTCTTGCTCCTCATACGCTAGTTCTCCTCTCTCCTCAGTTCTACTCTCAACTTCAATGAGAGCAACTTTTAGATTCCACCGAGGGAAATCATTCCACACTTGTCTTTCTGCATCTGGTTTATTCCACTTAACATCATGACTGTCCATGTTGTTGCAAATGACGGGAATCGATCTTTTTATGGCTGAATGATATTCCATTTTATGTGTTTATCCGTCCATCAGTTGTTGGACTTAGGTTGCTTCCATCTCTTGGTTATTGTGAGTAGTGCTGCAATCCACATGAGTGTGCTGATGTCTGCTTGACTAATCCTGTTTCCTTGGATACATACCCAGTAGTGGGATTGCTGGATTATACAGTAGTTCTATCCTTAGTTCTCCAAAGATTCTCCATAATGGCTGTACCAATTAACATTCCCACCAACAGTGTACAAGGATTCCCTTTTCTTCAAATCCTCACCAACATTTGTTACTTTTTGGTAGTAACCATTCTAACTGCAGTACTAGTCCATTATGGTTTGACATGAATTTCCCAGATGATTGGCAGTGTTAAGCATTTTTCTGCATAGCTGTTGGGCTACTTGTATGTCTTTTTTTTTTTAAAGAAATGCCTATTTAAATCTATTGACATTTTCTTTTCTTTCTTCTTTCCTTTTATTTTTTTTTCGAGATAGGGTTTCCCTACATAGTTCAGGCTAGCCTTGAACTCACTGAGGTGAGCCTCCTGCCTCAGTGCTGGAATTCTAGGCATGTGCCACCACTTCTGGCTATTGTTCATTTTCCCCCTTTTAAAAAAATTAATGAGTGTTTGTAGTAAATAATGATCACATTCCTCATGGGGAGTTTGTACATATATACATCTCAATTCTTTTTCCCTTCCTTTTCCCTCTGTACCCATTCTGTCCATCTCTTGGTCCTCTATTCATTTGCAAATTGCCTTTTTGTTTGTTTGTGTTTTTATTTAATTTTTTATCCTTTAGCCATGCAATTGTTTTAGACCTTTATATATTCTGGATAGTAGCACCTTGTATTTATCCTTATAATTTGTAAATAATTTCTTCCATTCTATAGGTAGTCTCTTCATGCAATTATTTACTTTACTGTGGTTCACCATTTCTTTTTTGAAAAAATTAAAACAATTTCTATTTATTAATTTTGTTTCACTGTTTCTTAACCACACACCAAATGTTTTTTTAAATTTTATTTTGAAGATTAAAAAAAGAAACAACAGAAAAAGCAAGATGTAAACAAACCTAAGAAACAAAAGCAAAACAACAACAACAACAACAATAGCTATATGGGTTTTCAAAACAAGATGATAAGAAATTAACAATGGTTGTTATATTGCATATTGTTATCTTCAAAATAGTTGCTCAGGTTACCAGATACAGGAATAAAACTAAACAGTAAAACAGGACAAAATACTGGATTTCAAAAACAAGACAGAAGGAAATCCCCCAAAGTTACCACAATGCCCACTACCATCCTCCAAATAGATGCTCAGACCACCAGCCCCAGGCCTGCAAAGTCAATCAAACAATATGGTGGTGGTGGGGAGATGCTCTTCTGTTCTTCTAGCCCACATGCTGGCTGGCTCATGGGAAGGTGTGGTTCAGCTTCTTCACACACCAAATCTCCTGTTCTCTTTACCTACATGGATGTTTTTTCTCCAGGATGAAATGTACTTCTTTATCTCTCTCTTTTCAAATTTTTCACAAAAGTCCCAGCCTTATTTTCCTACATCTTTTCCTTCATAAAGTATGGCAGCTCCTCTAAAATAAGAAGCTTTCTGCTATTTGGTTGTAAATTCCTTGTGGATAGAAACCATACCTTGTTCATCTCTATATCCATCAAAACAGGAAGTACATTTTGTGGTGTCCAACAAGTGTTCAACAATATCCAATTAAATGATACAGAGACAGCAATTCTCCATTTTAAGCAAAACAAACACTTTGAGTTGTTTGTGCCCATGTGGTACATTAACATGATGACACTATTTGATTTGTTGCATAAAATTTGTCTTTCAAAGACATGATGCCAAAATTACTGTCTGGGGGACATCCTGACAGAATCGCTAGTAAAAGTTCCAAATTTTATGAACATCTTAAAAGTCTCAACCTTCTGCTGTTGTGTTAGAGGGCCAGGGAAACCTTATTTACTACCATGGTGATATACCCCTTATACATTGCAAAGTGGGAGTGACACAGCTGTCTAGCAAGGCTATCTTTATCTGTGCCCTAGTGGTATACCTCTTGTTGAATTTCTAGGTGTATTTTTTTCTTTGTTTTTTTTGAGACAGGTAAGTAATCTAGGCTGGTGTTGAATTCACTGTGTAAACCCAGACTGGCCTTGAACTCCTAGCAATCCTCCTGCCTCAACCTCAGTGTTGGGAGTATAGGTGTGTGCCACCAAGCTTGGCTATCACTTGTTCACATTTCTTCTCCCTCTCCTGACTCCTTTCTTCTCTTCCTTTTTCTCTCCCACTCACTCACTTTCTTTTCCTGGTTTCTAACCCTCTCTCCTTTCCCTTCCCTCTTTCTCCTCCTGTGTTAGCTTTGTGTTTCTGACCAAATACCTGGGATAGTTAGAAAGAATTGGTGTTTCTTTTTTTTTCTTTTTCTTTTGTTTAGCTCACAGTTTGGGAAGATTCAGGCCCTAGGAAATTGGTCTGGTGGCTTTTGGGCCTGTGGTGAGAAGCAGTGCCTCGTGCTGAAGTGTGTGGTAAGAAAACTGTTTACAACATGGTAGCTAGAAGCAAAGAGAGAAGGAGGAAAGTCCAGGGTCCCAATATACCTTTTGAGGATGCAGTCCATATGACTAGAGGGCTTCCAACTAGGTCCTTCCCCTAAAGTTTCCTCTACCTCTTAAAAGTTCTGCCATCTCCTAGTATAGTAGTGCTGTTGTAGGCAACTGAGTTAGACAGAAATATTATAGGCAGTCATATAGGGCTGGGCCCTTGAAGGAGCCAGTGCAGAAGATGAGATACCTTGTAACTGTAGGGGAGCCAGACTTCAAGACAAAAGATAAAATAAATGCTCTCACATACTTCCTAAGGATTAGCACCAGGAGCTGATATTCTAAATAGGTCTCTATCACCCTGAGGAAGCCAGGAGTCACCATCCCAAGTACCTACAAGAAGAGTCACTACTCTTTAAGCATGCCTGCTTGCTGTGTGACTGGCTTCCCCATTTGTCCTTAATTTCACCTGAGCAATTATACTCATAATCTTATTGGTTGGCCACAGTTCTGACCCACTTGATGTCCACCTTGCGTGTCCCCATGTTTTCCCAACCTTAGACCTGCCTCACTTTGTGGTTTTGCTCTATAAAATCTTTGGCACCCCACTCGGGACCCCTTCTGTCTCAGACAGAAGCTTTCCTTCTCTCAATAAATATATTTTGCTTAAAAAAAAGAGAAGACCCCAAGTACAGAAGTCATGACTGGAGTAGTGCAGGAGGGACCTGGGCAGAAGAAAATCAGATTCTTACAAGGAAAAGGCAGGCTGGATTTCAAGGGCCTGCCTTGGGGCTTCCTGTGTTGCTTGGAAAGGTGAAGGGGTCAGGGGTGCTGAATAAAAAGGGAACTGCTGTGATAAGCAGGAGGGAGTTAGCAAGTCAATGGGCTCTGATATCAAGGGACTCTGGTTAGGCTGGTAGACTCCAATGATGTACCAATGAATGGATGGCAGAGTAAAGATGTGGAATTGATTGATCCAGGTGGGTGTTGGGCTGTGGGGATTTCCACTTTGACGGGATGGGCAGTTGCTGTGTCACATTACAAAAAAGCTGGTTAAACTGTCACCCATGGTATCTTTTTTTTTTAAATTTTAAAAAACAAAACAAGAAAAAAAAAGGATAGAAATGATACCGAATTTCAAAAAAAAGTAGGAAATTAACACTAGTTAATATATTACATATTATTATCTTAATTGTAGTTGCTCAGGTTACAAGATCTAGGCATTAAAGAAATGATGAAACAATCAAACAATGAAAGCACAAACTATTCTTTTTGATGAACTAACAGACATTAGTAGTATAGTTATCTATCTTGTATATGTATACATACACTCACATATATGTATATTTATTTACATACAATCTTTTTCCTTTTTCTTCTTCTCCTTTCCCCTATCCCAGTTGTTGTTTCCTTTTGAGCACTTTCTTTCTCTTTCATTATCACAATATCTATTGTAAATTTTGGATCTTATTTACTTTTTCAGTTTTTTTTTACACTAGGGAGACAATACGATATTTACACACGTGATTTTGATTTATTTCACCTATGAGTATGGTCTCAAGTTGCCTCCATTTACCTACAAAAGCCTCAAGTTTAGTCTTCTTTATAGCTGAGTTATACTGCATTGTATAAAAATACCGTATCTTTTTTATCCATCCTGCGGTTGATGGGCATTTGGGTTGTTTCAAAGATTTAGCTATTACAAATTGTGCTGCTATAAACGTGGGTGCACATATATCACTGTGGCATGACGTTTTCAAGTTTTCGAGGAAGATACCCACAAGGGGAGTAGATGGATTGAATGGGACTTCCAATCCTAGTTTTTAAAGGAATCTCCACACTGATTTCCACAGTGGTTGCCACAGTCTACATTCCCACCAACAGTGGAGAAATCTTTCTTTTTCCCAAAGTCCTGCCAACATTTGTTACGGGTTGATTTCTTGATGGCAGCCATTCTTTCTGGAGTGAGATAAGATGTCATTGTTGTTTTAATTTGTGTCAGCAGGCAGGAGATTAGGTGGTCATCAATCTGTGGAGCGAGTGGGTGTGACCCGTCAGTCATAGAGATCCAAGACACATGCACAGAACACAGTTTCTAAGTCCTGTACATGAACCCAATCAGAATGTGCTAGCTTTAATTCTTCAGGTGCAAAATCAAGCAGGTGTTTTTTTTTTTGGTTTTTGTTTTTTTTTTTGCTGGGAATGGAACTCATGACTTCACACTTGTCAGGCAAGACTTTGTGCTGCTGAGCTAAATCTCCAACCCCTCAAAGAATTTTTTGATAGGACGGCCTGGATCTGATGTCAACCTATAGAATGGCAGATACAAAAGACCTCTGCCATTAACCTCATGGCCACTTTGAACTCTCTCAGTGACTCACTGTCACTCTGTCTGCAGAGCGCACTTCTCTTCCTATGGTACCTTTAATAAACGTAAAACTTTGACACCTTTTCCACATATCTTTTCCAATTCTTCATTCAGGACACCAAAGACCTGGAAGGAATCTGCAGAATCCTAGACCCCAGTAACACTCAGATCTTCCATCTCTTGAGGCTGAAGCTGTGGGGGAATTAGTAGGAAAACAAGCAAAGGTGCTGGAACAGGCTGATGACTGGTCTCTGACAGCTTTTACAAGAAAGAAAAGCATCTGAACTCTGAGCTTTCCTTTTACAATTCCTTTGACGGCCACCCAGTAATCCAGGTTCTCTGTCTGAGAATTATGAAATCACAACCCATGCAGGAGTGACAAGGGTGAAAACATGTGAAGTAGGAAACAGAGTAGGTAATGAGACTGGGGCCTGGGGAGCCACCACAGTCTTGCTTTTGCCCCTCCTAGGGAGCTTCTGCTGAATGTTCCCTGCCTGACAAAGGTTTAGCCTGGAAACTAGGGACACCATTGATAATTGTCCTTGAATGACGCCAATTCTTAGGTGAGGTTTAAGTCCATATTCTGACTTAACAGGATTTCTGGTTTGGTTTCTTAGCATGAAGAATTCACCAAATGAATGTAAGTAAAAGTTCATTCAGCTTTGAACAAGTCACAATGCAGGAGGGACCCTAAGTCTGGTGAGCAAAGGTCTGTGATCTGCCCTTGAGCTGGAAAGGTCACGTTAGGCTCCAAAACCTGCAACAATGGGAAGTGAGGTGCCAAAAGGAGCATCTCTAAGAGAAGACCCTTGCTCCGTTGCAGAGCTGGTGAGTGAGGAAGGGAACTTTGCCTAGAGAGCAAGACCCGGGGTAGCTGGTTTTCTGGGGCAGATCTTTGTTGAAGTTCCTCTCAAGGATGATGTCTTGTTATTTGTGATCACTGGTTGTTTTTCCTCCTTTCCCTCCCTTGAAATGGAGTAGTTTTTCTAACTAATCTTGTTACTGCTTTTTGGGTCCCAAAGAGACTCTTTTCCAGTTCTTGGTGTCCTAAATAAAGAATTGGACAAGACATATGGAAAAGGCAGCAAGGATGTACATTAAAAAATTTTTTAAAGTTAATTTTACTATGAATACAATTGATTTGAAAAAAATAAAATTAATTTTATTGGTACATTTTTGATATACATAATTATCACATCCATCGTAGGGAATTTATACCTGTACATATTATATCTTAATTCTTGTTTTTCCCATTCCTCTCCTTTTCCTTCAATCCTTCTTCCCTCTCCCTTCATAAAACTTTTGTTTCTATCAGTTCTATTGTTTTCCTTCCATTCTTTTTTATTTTTTAAAAAACTCTATTCTTTCTCCTTCCCCTTCCCCCTCCTCCCTCCCTTGTTCCCCTTCCCATTTGAACATTTTCTTTCTACTTCCCAGTATCTGTCCTCCATTTTGGTTCTTATACCCCTTGGGTTTTTCCATACAGAGACACAATGTGATATTTAAACATGTGTGTCCAAATTATTTCACTTAAAAGTATGGTCTTGGGCCAAGGATATAGCTCAGTGGCACAGTGCCTGCTTGGCAAGTGTGAGGTTGTGAGTTTGATTCCTTGTACCAAAAAAAGTGTAGTCTCAAGGTGTATCCGTTTACCCAGAAATGGCTCAAACTTATCCTTCTTTATGGCAGAGTAGTGGGATGTACTCTGGAATGGGGTAGAAAGAAGTATGCTCTGCAGAGTGACAGTGGGCTGGTGAAAAGGTTCACAATGGCCATGAAGATAATGGTGGGGGCCTTTTGTATGTCCAGTTCCTAGATTGTTTTTCCTTCATGCAACAAGGCATTTGAGGTTGACCTATCAGAAACTATCTTGACATGATGTCACTTTTAAAATGACCTATCAAAGGCCTGCTTGGTTTTAGACCAGATGTAAACGAGGAATTGAAGATAGCACTTTCTCATTGGTGCTGTGTATAAGGGTTGGGAATTTCAGTCATTCTGTATTCTGTGTATTTCACAGGTGTCCTGGGTCCCCATGATTGATGAAGCATGCCCGCTTGCTTGGTCAGTTTTGCTTCACCCTAATCCTTACCTCAATTTTGTTTTCCCACTCTACTCAATCTTGTGGTCCATTTCAGATGGTAAAAAATCTGTCTAGAAACTTGCAGACAAGGAGATACATTTAGATATGTCTGGGAGACATTGCCTAGATATCTTCAATAACTTAATAGTGCTGCTACTGGGTTCTGGTGTGCTGTGGGCTCTTCCCATAGTTTCTTTCCAAGTTCTTGTCCTAAACAAAGGATTGAACAAGACATGCACAAAAGGTAGCAAGGTTTCACATTTACTAAAGATAGGAAAAGAAGTATGCTCTACAGACTGAGTGCAGGCCAATTAAAATAGGAAAAGAAGCGTGCTCTGTGGGGTGAGAGGTGGCCGCTGAGAGAGGGAGAGCAGAAGCAGCCACGAGGTTAATGACTGAGTCTTCTACACACCCCATCTTCAAGCTGACATCAGATCCAGGGTTTCTTATCAAAAACCTGTTTGATTTTGTACCAGAAGAAATGGAGCTAGCACTTTCTGATTGGTCCCAGGTACAGAGGTTGGGAATTCTTTTTCTGCATCTTTGTCCTGGATCTCTGCAATAGATAGTTCATGCCTACTTGCCCAGTCAGCTGGCTATGCCTTAACCTCCTGCCTCAATACTAGCATTGGGGTACTTCAGTTTGGAAAAGAGCTATGTACAATTTTGGTAGTCCCTGGGACAGTTGCGTAATGTTAAGAGGATGTACCTGAAAACTGTATGTGTGTTGGCTGGCCTGGTGGCACATGCCTGTAATCCCAACCCTGGGGAGGCTGAGGCTAGAGGATTGCTGTACCAGGGTTATGAAGTGAGTTCAAGGCCTGCCTAAACTGTATAGTGAAACTCTGTTTCTAAAAGACAAAACAAAACTGGATGTGTAAAGAAAGGCTTGTGGGTGTTTCGGAGTCAAGGGGTAAACTGTAGTGTATCTTGAGGTCATTGTTCGATACAAAGGTGACTGAAATAAACTATAATTTCTTCACTGTAATTTTCAATTATGCCAATAAATTTCCTTTCTGGTTTAAACAAGCTTGAAATGCTTTTATTATCATTTTTAACCAGAAGTGTACCGATGGACTATATATATATATAGTGTATCAGTGTTATGTCAAAATCTTTTTTTTTTTGAGACAGGATCTCAAGTCACTTTGTAGCCCAGGCTGGCCTCCAAATCACAGGGATCCTCCTGCGCCACCACACCCAGCATGTCAAAGCCATATACGTAGACAATATATATAGTATGAATGGTGCTAGTGATATAGGGGAACCAAACTCCCAACCTATTATATGTCCAGTATGAGTTTGTGTTCTCTAAAATCAAAGAATGAACTTTAGGAACTATGGAGGTTAAGAGCAGAATATATTTATTGAGAGAAAGAAAGCTTCTGTCTGAGAGAGACCGAAGGGGTCCTTAGTGAATTGCCAAGGACTCTGTCTTTTTAAGGACTTTTATAGTGCAAAAGGACAAAATGAGATGGGCCCAAAATGGGAACTTGTAAGGTAGGTGTAAAGTGGGACAGAAGTATGGTCAACCAGTAAGATTAATAGCTCAGGTAAAATTGATTAAATTGGGAACAAATGGGGAAGCCGGTCATGTAGCAAGTGGGCATGCATAAAGAACAACGACTTTTCCTGTAAGGGGGTTGGGATGGTGACTTCTGGCTTCCTCAGGGTCATAGAGAACTATTTTAGAATATCACTTCTTAGGATATGGGTGTATTTGCTTGATATTTTGTCTTGAAGTCTGGCCTATAGCAGGAGTTGCCTGTCTCCCCCACAGTTGCAAGGTATCTGGCCTTCTGTACTGGTTCCTTCCAGGACCTAACCCTGTCTGACTGCCTGTAATATTTCTATCTGACTCAGTCGTCTGTAACATTAGCACTAAGAAAGTAGATATATTACTTTCTACAAGGTTATCCTTTGAAGAAGGACCATTCTTCTTGCTACGTTTGTGCCCAAGATTCTGTTGATTTGTGGATAGTGTATTTCTCAGGTTTTAGTCAATGGCTATGGCCATATGTAGGATTTACTTAGGGATGTCTGTATTTTTTGTGGTACTGGGGATTGATCCTAGTTCTTTGCACTGACCTACATCCCCAATCATTTGTTATTTTTCATTTTTCATTTTGAGACAGTTGCCCAGGTGGGATTTGAATTTGCAATCCTCAAGAGTGCTTGAGGCACATTCTACCATTCTCAGCTGTATGTGGGTTTTTAAGTGCAAAAGGATTGGATGGTTAAGGGATTTCAGAATATTTTCATTATCAGTAGGTATATTTGGGATTACAATCCAGTATTTATGGCTATTTAAACGTACTGAAAATAGTAGATCCTTGGTGTTTGGGACCACTAATTCACAATGGCTAATTTTGCATACTTCCCTAAGAGATGATAAAATGGAGCCTTGAGATTACCAATACCTCCTATTTGAGGATTCCCACTGACTCTTCTTACCATATGATCATCTAGGCCCTCTTGAGTTATCCCAGGATTATACTCCAGGACAAGATCCTTCATAGCGTATGATCATCTGTGCCCTCTTGAGTCTGAGTTTTCTGCCAAATTGTAATCCTTTGCTAGCCCCACTTATTATTGTATACACCTAATAAATAGGGGCAGCTTTGGGAGTGGAGCAGGACCCATCCAGAGACATTTACTTCCCAGTCATTGATGCAACACTTTACTTGTTTCTGTTTTTTATTTTTCTTTTTGTACTCTTAAGACAGATATTTTCTCACTATACTCTTAAGACAGATAATCGGGACTCTTGGCTGGGCTCCTAATACCTTGGCCAAGAAAATTTTACAATTCACGTATGTCTAAAGATTTGGAATGATATATTAATGCTGATATAAAGCATTATCTTCACTCATAATTAAACTAAAATTTTCCGATGAGTCATAAAATATTCCTTCTCTGTCCAGGCATTGAGGACTTTGTTCTGCACTGCTGAGTGGTTTAACCCTGAAGGTCCCTGTGTTACAAACTTGGGCCTTGGTGCAGCATTGTGAAGAGGTAGAGGAATTTCAAAGAGCTGGGGCCTAGCAGAAAGTGGTTGGAAGAGATTAATACAGGTCTCAGGGTGTTCCGGTTAGCTCTCACAAGAGTGGTTGTGATAAAAACTGCAAGCCTGGCCCTGAGTCTTTCCAGCTTTTGGTCCTTTCATGTGATCTCTCCCTCTTGTATGCACCTCTGCTGCTATGTTGTGGCATATAAGAGCCTCAATAGAGCCAGTAGCAGGGTATGGGACATATACCTGTGATCCCAGCTCTTGGGAGGCTGAGGCAGGAGGATCACTGGTATTTTGAGGCCAGCTTGGGCTAGTAAGTTCAAGGCCAGCCTGAACTACATAGCAAGACATTGTCTACCAAAAAAGAAAAAAAAACTAGAATAGAACAAAACAAAACAAAACAAAACATAATTTTATTGTGGTTTAGGGAAGGAACAAAAGTGGATGTGTTTTTAACTTGTTATTTTAGCTTGGAAGATGACATTATGTATTAAAAGTACTTAGACTAGATTAGGTTCACACACAATAAGTAGCAATTACAAATGCTCCTCATTTAAAGACTGAGTTCCCGTCCTGCCACAAGGTGGGTAAGTGAATTGGTTGCTATGTAGGGTACTGTGTATAATATGTACATTACAATATTCACAATAAAGAAATGGTGGAAGGACACTCCAACTTGATGTGTTTTGCTTTTTTGTGTAACTCTTACCTGCAGTACTGTAATGTATGACAGAGCATAGAACTAGAGTACTGTACTATACAGGGAAATCAGTGAGAGCTACAGTACTGTACTGTAGAAGAGGCCACCATAAGGCCACACTGCTGCTCATGTTCCTATGTTGTTAAGTCCGAATGTGGGCCATCAGCCCAAACAGTCATTAAACAAGTGGGTCGCTAACTAAGGAGTATCTGTGTAACTATCGTGGGAGGAAGGGGCTTGAGCATTGAGAATGAACTAATGCACAGCATTTGTTTGTATGTATGAGTTTGGAGATTAGATTTTATTTATTGACTTATTTTTTGGTGCTGGGGTTGGCACCCAGGGCCTGGCGTATGCTAAGCCCCTGTACCACTGAGCTACACCATCAGCCAGAGGCTGGACTTTCGATACATTTGAATTCAACTATTCTACCCAGTACACATAAAATACACACATATCTTATACTTTAATGGAAATGGGAATTTTTGTTTCCTATTAATTTTATAATACATGTTTGATGTGAAAATTCTCAGTGGCACAACACCTGTCTGGCAAGTGTGAGGTCATAAAGTTTGAGTCCCAGTACAAGAAAGAAAGAAAGAAAGAAAGAAAGAAAGAAAGAAAGAAAGAAAGAAAGAAAGAAAATTTTCTGCAATGTATTTTGGCATATGTCTGTAATCCCAGCACTTACGAGACTGATGCAGGAAGATTGCCTGAGTCCAAGGCCACACTGGGCCACATAGTGAGTTCAAGGCCAGCCTGAAATACATAGTGAGACCTTGTCTCAAAAAAAAAATAAAAAGGTCTAAGCTAATTTTTGGCAGAAACAAAAGGAAACAGCATCTTCTGGAATACTATTGTTGGGGCTGATAGGGAGATTTTTGGTGTACCATGGTCCCTGTCATTGTATTGTGCTTAGCAGCAGTAGAGTTCTCCTTTCAGTGATAACTTTGCATATTATTGCAAATATCCTTTCTCTCTGTTTTGCTTTAGTAAATGAATTTTATTATTGTTCCTTCATATCATTATAAAAATATTCCCCATAGGGCTGCAGAAAACTTCAGTTTTGAACACCAACCCTTATCAAATTCTGCAGACATTTATTGTTAGTTGTCTTGCTATGCAAAGCCCTGCAACATGAAGTTGATATTTCTCTCCTTAGCATCTAGAATTTAGTGGAAAGGGTAAGACAAAATGCACGGGTGATTAAAATGAGGCAAAAGACAGAAAAAATACACACCATTATATACATAACCCAGGCTGGCCCCAAACTTACAGTGACCATCCTGCCTCAGCCTCTCTAGTGCTGGGATTATAGGTGTGAGCCACCATGCCTGGCTTCTTAAGCACTTTAAAACTAGTTATTTCATTAAAATTTTGAAGCATGATTGTCACCTCCATTTTCATAGGACAAGTTGAGGAAGGTAGAGGTTAAGTAATTTGTACAAGTTCCAAACATAGGAAGGAGCTGATCTGGGATTTGTTTCACTTTTCCTAGGGAGCCCAGATCCCAAACTGGCCTGAGTCTTGTGCACATTCATACACGTTCAGGGGCCAGAATGTGGTTTAAGGGAGAATGGAGACATTTGAACTCTTTCTAGTTTTGTATATGTCTGTATTCAATTTGTTATAGTTTGATCTTTTCTAACCACCCCATTATACTCTGCTTGAAACACTTCTCAGCTCCTGGACCTCTGATTTCTCCCGTTGGCAGCCCAAGTCTAATCAGATCAGAGCTTCATGGTGGTGGACCAGAAGCCTTCACAAGGCTTCCAGGCAAAGCAAGGGTACATCATGTTCTTTAGAAAAGGTTACAGGGTTTCAGCCAGAAGGGAATCCAAGTCGCCGAGCCTGTTTCCACACATTGTAGAGCTGATTTTATGGTGGGAATTATTAGATTAATTCATCACTGTCACCATTGATTTTGGTGGCCTCAATCACTTCAGTTCTGCTATTGGAGGGCAGTAGAGTGAAAATGGACTGCTGGGGAGATACGAGCGAGCACGTCACGCTGGATGAGCAGATGGGGATGCCTGCTGGGGCCTCAGTTGTGGCAACCCTGCCATGTATCACTCAGAGAGAAGGGGTGATTAACAGGGTGCTGTGGGAGGCTCTCGGGAGGAGCAAGGAGCAGGGGTTGAAGCATGATCACAGTTGAGGTTGGTGGCTGGAGGCACCGCATGTGCGAGGTGAGATACGGTGTCCCATGTGGGGTTATGGGACTCAGAGGAGCGGACAACGCCAGGTGAGTGCTCATGTGAGGAAGTGTGATCAAAGTTGGGGAGCTCAGAGTGACCTCAGAGTCTGAGCACTGGGGTTTGATGACCTGCCCTGGTTACTACGGCTGGGGACAGAGCCAGCTCAGTAGGCAGAGACCTGACTGACTTGTTTACAGCTTCCTTGTGATACATTCAGGGGTTCCTTTTTTTTTTGACACAAGGTTTTGCTGTGTTCTGGTCTGACCTGGAACTCACTATGTAGCCTAGGCTATTCTGCAACTCATGGCGATCCTCCTGCCTCAGCCTCCTGAGTGCTGGGATTATAGGAATGCACCAGGCCTGGCTTTGGGGATTCCTGAAAATAGCTTAGAGAGGCCGTCATGTAGAAGTAGGAGAAACTGAGATGTGGCTGTATTCTGCAGAGCACTAGGAGCCAGTGCAGCTCAAGAAATGGGTCTACAGTAGCTTATCTTTTGCAGGGTTGCTTTTGAATAAAGTTCTATTTGTGAATTTGTTGAAGCTAAATGACTTTAAAACAAATTTGTTTCAAAGTCACAAAATAGGCTTTGTTTTTTGAGACAGGGTCTCACTGTGTAGTTCAGGCTGGCCTTGAACTCATTAGGTAGCCCAGATGGACCTGGAACACCCAGTGATCCTCCTGCCTCAACCTCTGAGTGCTGGGATTACAGACATGTGCCACCACGCCCAGCTAAAATAAACTACTTTTTAAGTGTGGACTCCCGCTCCCTTAAGAAGAAGACATTAAGACAAGATTCTATGCAAGTATTTTATCAATGAGTTTGTTCCAAGAAACAGCAGCAGGAAGTATGGAGGAGAGAGAGAAGGGGATGGAAAGGAGCCAGCTGCTCCTGTGGGCACCTAGCGTGTGATCTCAGGACACATGGGGGCAGGGTGACGCTGTTGTTGGCTGAGGCCTGCTCCTGGGGTGTGAATCCCAGCACTTCCTGCACAGAGAGCTTCTCCTGTGGCCACAGAGAACTGCAGGCATGGGTGGTGGCAGCCCGGTCAGTGTGTGTGGAGAGGGCTAAGTCAGGGCACAGGCACCGGCTGCCTATGGCATCTGCTACTACTCTGGCACCACAGTGTTCCAGCCTGGGCAACATCGCCTCGGTCACTCAGTGGATCCCCCTGCAGGCTAACTTGGAAAAGCTTTCATTGCGTCCTCTCTTCCCTGGTTCCACTATGGGTCTGTTTGTGTTTTCACTGCGCTCTGTTCAGCACCATTTTGCCTTGGCTTTGCAATCAAAGACCTGGAGAAAGTGAGTGACTTTTGTTTTACAGTGTTAGTTTTTTTAATCTATAAGGTAAGACATTCATAACTGTTAGGACTCTTGTGTATGGAAGAATGAAGCAACATGAAATAGCTTATGTTCTAGCCTGTGTTTGAGAAGGGCTAGCTCTCCTTCTATTGCCATATATGTTTTCCCTTGGCAAAGACAAAAGAATTTGAGGACTTTTAAGCCAAGCATGGTGATGCACATGTAGAATCACAGCATTTTGGGAGGCTGAGGCAGGAGGATTGCGAGTCAAGGTCACTTTGGGTTATGTGGGGAGTTCAAGGCCAGCTTAGACTACAGAGTGAAACGCTGTCTCAAAAAACCAAAACCAAGTCCAAAACAAAAACTTGAGGACTTTCTCTTCTTAAAAAAAAGAAGAAAAAAACCCCTATGCATTTTATTACTTTTTAAACTTTTTTTTTTTGGAGACAGTCTCGCTATGTAGTTCTGCCTGGCCTTGAACTTACTATATAGCTCAGGCTGGCCTTGAACTTGCGGTGATCCTCCTGACTCAGCAACTCAAGTGCTGCGATTCAGGTGTGCACTGCCAAGCCTGACTTTTGTAGTATTTTCTTGGGGTTCAATGGATTACATGTTTAATTTAGAAATTTCATGGAACAATGCAAAACACACTTCATTGATATCTAACACACTGTATTTATTTTGCTGTCTTTTGTTACTTATCTCACACATAACTAGGATAGGAAATAGGGACACAGCTTTATGAAGCCACAGACGCAGCTCTGCTCTGAAGTTAGGTTGATCAGAGTCATTTATGTCCTCACAAAACTGTGGTCTTTGGTATTTCTGGCCTCCTGTGCCCTGTGGCGACTACAATATGTTGGCTGCTGGTTCTTTGGATTCCAGTTTTGTGCTCTAAATTATTTAGGATGGAGGAAGGGAGAGGAAAAAGCAGAAAAGGGGGAAGGAGGAGGGAGGAGGGATGCAGACAGCTACTGTTGGCTTCTGAGTAACCTGTAATTACAGTAATGACACTTCTGAGATACGCTCTTGCCGTACGTGATTATAAAGTCTTTTTATATACATTTAAACAATTTAATCCTCATAACTGTCCCGTAAACTGAACAGAAAGAAAAGGATCTATCAAGAACAGATTTGCATTCATCCTCTGATAACCAAGAACACTGCTTTCTTCAGTGCAGGGTACAGATAAAATACTTTCATGCTAGGGCCTCACACAGGGTGTTTGTTGGGTTAAGGAAATTTGCACAAAGCATTTTGGGAGCTGTGAAGCACTGTACATGATACTGCATCAAACTAAGAGTTGATCTCTTAATAGCACTGTTGGGGATCCAAGGTTTTTATATGGAGGTTTAAGATGTGTCTGGTAGAAGATTTTTTGATTAGTTGTTTTTAAAAATAAGCTAACACAATGGAGCAATGATATTGGAACATTTTGGAGGAGACTATCCAGATGTTTTAAAGCGATGCTTAGACAATGTAGAATTGTCATGAATTTGCCAGATAATTGTAGAAGCCTCCACTGTGTTGGGCTGTGGTGGGTTTTGAAAAATCTGAGTTCAATTTCACATTCAGCTACACAGTAGCTGCATGGCCTGGGGCTAGTGATTTGATTTTTCTTTATCATGTGTAAAAAAGGCTAGAAGTTCTTTTAGGGATCGTTGTGAGAACAGAACAAAACATTTGGTGAGAAAGTTTTCTAAACAGTACAAACAACTCCATAAATATAAGGTGATATAATTACTATCATTACTCATGTTTAAAGAAATGAAACCAACAAGCAAGTGTTCAATGACACAATTTAGAGAAAATCAAGTCAGAAATTAATGAGGTATAGTCAATAAGGAGAAGCAGATTGCTTTTTGATAATGATTTCTTTCCATATGGTTTTAGTATGGGATGCTTATTGGTGATAAATTGGAGCTATGTAAATGTGATGTGTATACACAAATTTATTTCAAGATTCATTGTTTGTCTTGCTGACAAGCCACGAACTTCTAAGAGCTTCATAAAAACCTGATCAGTCCATTGCCTGTTTCAGACTTAGAAGACTTTTAAAGTCAAATTTAGCTTCCAACAATTGTTTTGGCTGTTTATGTTTTGTTTGTTCCTTTGTTTTGAGACAGGGTCTTCTATGGAGTCCAGGCTAACCTTAAACTTGTAGTGAACCTCTTGTACTCAGTTTTCCAAATACTGGGATGACAGGCATCCCCCACTGTGCCCAGCTTAGCTTCCAGTGACTTTATAGGAAAGGCACAGGCTAAATGACCCCAGGTGTCAGAGGGTAGCATAGGACTGTCCAGAAGGGCTAATGGAGTGTGGTGGCACACACCTGTAATCCCAGCACTCAGGAGGTTGAAGAAGGAGGATCACTTGGAGTTCAAGCCCAGCCTGGGCTACATAGTAAGTTCAAAGCCAACCTGAACTGCATAGTGAGGTCTTGTCTCAAAACAAAAATAAAACAAACAAATAAACAAAAACCCAGAAGAGATCAGTGGCACAGGTGAGGTGGCTGCCCTTACAGGGTCTCTATGGGACAGCCCTCCTGTGGTGTATTTGCCACAAGCCACATTCTGAGCGTCAGCATTATAGCCTACAAAATCCAATTTTTGTCATCATAGAGGAGTAGATCTTTGTCTCTGGAGTGGCTTCACCTTTTTCCTATTCATCACTGGCAGTGTAAAACCTAACAGCCAACTGACTAATTTTCAATAAGCTACATCATACCAACAAGCTCAGATCTTTTAGTTAGCATCTTACAAGACAAACAAGGAGCAGAAAATCACTTGGTGAGCTGGGAACTGAACCAGGCATTGTCAGTCATCTCACTGGAAGATTAAATGCTTACTGGTGAGGTGTTTTGGTGCAGGCAGGGAGATTCACTGAAGCAGGAAAGGGATTCACTGGGACTTCCTGGACAGCTCACAGGAACCATGGGCTGGCTGGACACTGGGGCTCAGAAGACAGTGTCCCAGGGCTATCCCAACTCCGAATAGTTGATTTTGGTGCTAAATATGGACATCAATTCTAATGTCTCTCTAGTCTTTGGGAATGGCTTGTGAATGGCCTCTCCATCAGCACTCAAAGATCTGGGTGAGAATATCTGGTGGTTGAGTTGTGGTCATGTGCATTGCTCCAGCATTTAGTGTACTAGAAGAGGGTACACACAGCCCCAGAACATCCTAAGGTGTCATCTGCAGGCTGGTGCTAGGCCATATGATCATGGTCATTCTGTGCCAAAGCAAGAGACTTGTGCTGGCATGAAAATCAATTTCATGCTTTCTCTATTAGACCTTCCTCACCTGGCTAGAGATGGGTTGGGGTGACTTTAAACTCCCGTGACTTCTTTCCTTGAAGGGTAGGTCCCTGACTGTCCTCTGGGGGACAGTTTTATGTCCATAGAAGTTGGATTCTAGATACTCCTCACCAGGATACTGGGTCACTGACCTTCAGATGACTTTGGAGTGGGAACATTATCTGCCCCTTTCTAGCTTCCCAAAGCTGATGGGATGAGTCATTTTTTAACCCATAACTCAGGCCTGATTCTCTTAGCCCTTTTGCATAATTTATAGAGGCAGGATTCTCAATGTCTAGGTCATTGATATCTCTGTCTTTCTCTCTTTTTTTGTACCAGGGATCAAACTCACAACCTCACATTGGCCAAGCAGGCACTTACACTGATGAGCTAAGCCCCCAGTCCCTGTCTATCTTATTTTTCAAACAGGGTCTCCTTGTATGATCCAGGCTGGCTTTGAACTCACAGAAATCCTCCTGCCTCAGCTTCCCAAGTGCTGAGATTACAGGCCTGTGCCACCATGTCTGGCTCATCATTTCTTTTCTTTCTTTTATTTTTTTTTAATTTTAACGAGAATAAAACCAAGAAAAATAAAACAGAATGCAGCCAATCAAAACAAACCAGTGTAAGTGATACAGAACTTCAAAACAATATAAAATCAACAAAGGTTACTATAATGCCTCTTGCTGTCTTCAAAATAGCTGCAGATAACTTCAGACATAGTAAAATTCAAACAAAACAGAACAAAATAGAAAGGAATGCAATAAAGGACTTTAAAACAAGACAAAAGTAAATCCAAAATGGCTATAATATATCTTGCTGTCTTTGAAATAGCTGCCCATGCCATCAGATACAACAAAATGAATCAAGAAAAAATCCCAACCCAACAAAACAATGAAAATGATACAGGACTTCAAAACAAGATAATAGGGAATTAACAATGGCTACCATGTTCAGAAGGAGATCAGCCATGGATGCCACACTGCATACCATTATTCTTTGAATATATGATCAGACTGCTGGCTCTAGACCTGCAAAGTCAGTGAAACATCACACACCACAAGCATCAAATTGTATTTCACTTCAATAGCTATCATTGCAGCCTGTGTTTCTCCAGATCAGCTGGTTGCTTACAGGTGTGTGTGTGTGGGATGTTGGCTCTTGTTTCCCAGTTTGTACTCTGGACGTGGCTGGGATCTGGCTATCTCCCTGGTGGCAGTGGCCTGTGCATGGTGCTGATTCACAGGGAAGGCTTGCTTCTTGTTGACTTCTTGTTCTCTTCCCCTGCAGTCCCTGAATGGTGCTGACTCATGGGAAAAGGCTAGTATCTAGCTGCCCCATCCCCTGGTGGTGGCAGCCTGTGCATGGTGCTGGTTCGCAGAGAGGGCTTGCTTCTTGGTGACTTCTTGTTCTCCTCAACCATCAGTTCATGAATGGTGTTGACTCATGGGAAAAGGCTGGGGTCCGGCTGTTCCCCTGGTGGTGGTGGCCCACACATAGTGATGGTTTGCAGGGAAGGCTTGCTTCTTGATTTTTTCTTGAGGCTTGAATTCAGACTCCCCAGTAGTCTGTTGGATGTAAAGAGTATTTCTTCCTTGCTAGCAGGTAGTGTAGCGGAGGAAATTCTAGTCCTATAAATAAGGTAGGGTGAAGGATCTGTGCTAGAAGGCTGAAGGATCTGCACTGGAGCCAGAAAGCAATATTCAAAGTGAGAATCAGAGCTCCTCTGAGAAGAACTGCAACCATCCTCAGTGACAGTAAGGACCTGAGTTCCTTTGATGATGAGAATAACTGCATTGATATTGGGAAAGCCACTGTGACAAAGCTCCTCCAGGAGAATCAACAGCATATCACCTTCTCCTCTGGTTGTCTTTTTATGCTATTGGGAACGGTCCTCAGGTGGGCCTTCTGCACCCAGCACCATGCTGACTGAGTTCAGCTAGGTGTTACAAGTTGACCACCAGTTCTCAGTCCACCACAACTGCCTTCTAAAGATGCTTGAAAAATGCACAGTAGTAATAGGCTGGCTTTGGAGCTGTTCCTTATTGTGCAGATACTGAATTTGTTGCTAACATACCTTCACTTTCCCCATGCCCTTTCCCCTCACAGCAGATGAAGTTGCTTCTCTCTCCCAACTCCAGGTTTTTCCATGCACTCTGATTATGGAGGCAGGGAATATGGAGGAAGTTTGAGTTCAATTTTAGCTTTTTTCTTATGCCCTCTGTAGCTGACAAGGCTCCGGCACTCAGGGATGGATTAACTTCAGTCAGTTCTAGGCACATCTTGCACAGCATGAGAGCAATTCTGCTCCTCTAGGGTAGCCTATGGCATCTCACTGTTATTGGCTCATCCGAGCTGCTTACCAGGCAGCCCACCCAGACAAACTGTGACTAATGCATTTGGTCCTATAGACTTGAAAGCAAGGAACAAAGAAAAATGAAGGAAGGGAAAAAAGAAAAAGAAGATAGGAAAGAGGCTGGGCATAGTGGTGTACTCCTGTAATCCCAGCACCTGGGAGACTGAGGCAGGAGGATTGCTGTGAGTTCAAGGCCAGGCTGGGCTATGTAGTGAGTTTAAGAGCAGCTTGGAGTACCCCTCCTCTGCCTCTGCAAAAAAAAAAAAAAAAGGAAAAGAAAAAAGAGTTGTGAAAGTGCTGTGATTTGACCCTAATTGTCAGGTAACAAATCAGCTTGCACAGTGCCATGGCTCTTGGCAGAAGATGACCCCTGGATCAGAGATAAAGGATTTTATTGCTTGCGGTACGGTACATCAAGCAGAATGAGCCAGAGGGTTTTTTTTTTCCTGTGTTGAAAGAGAAATTCTGTAGAAAGAATGACAAGAGGATATAAAGAGATCAGCAAGTGCAGCTTGTTCCTGACTCAGTAGAAGTCTGAATCCAAACTGGGTTTTTGCCATGGCTCTGGCAAACACACCATTATCTCAAAGTGGATGATTGCTCCTGGCTGCAGCTCTCTCCTGTGGCCTTGGGCTCTGATTTCCACAGAGGGCTTGGCAGAGTCCACCTGCTAAGTGAAACTGTGAACAAAGGGTTAATATTCAAGGACCTGTTTTCTCCTCTTGGTCCGGTGCCACCGCTACTGTTGGAGCTCCACACATCCACCGAGCACCTGCCATGTGGCTGTCCAATGGCATTGGAGGGTGCTGTGAGTGTAGTGTGCCTACTGGATTACAAACACAGTTATAAATGAAGATTATAGCTCCTTAATACTTATTAAATTGATTGTGTGTTAAAATATTATAGATATAATATTGAAATAAAATATATTACAGCTGGCAGTGGTGGTGCACACTATAATCCCAGCGTTTGGGAGCCTGAAGCAGGAGGATCACCCTGAGTTTGAAACCAGACTGAGCTACATAGTGAGTTCAAGGCCAGTCTGAACTAAATAGTGGGACCCTTCTTGGGAGCCACCGAGCTAGTGATAGTTCACACATGTGGAGCTGAAAGCACAAGTGCTCCAACAGGAGTGCCCCAGGGCACGGAGTGCCTGAGACATGCCCTGAAGGCATGGAGTGCTGGAGGTGAACAGATCTGTTCCAGCTCCCAGAACACAGGAGGTGATAAGCAAGGCTAGTTAAGTAAAGGGGCGTGCCATGACAGGTGTATAAATAAACGCATTGAGGTGGTCCAGCAACCTCTCCCTCCCATCCAGAAGAAGGGCTCCACCTGACTCCAGCTTTCTGTCTCTACGTTTATTTTCTTCATCCTCTCATCTTCCTTCCCCCCCAGGAACTTAGAGAGCTCTCCTGGACACCGAAAGACTTTGTCTCAAAAAGCAAAACAAAACAAACATAAATAAAATATATTAAAACCAATTTCACCTGTGTGTGTCTTTTTAAATATGTAACTCTAAGAAATTTTAAATTCCAGATATGGCTCGCATTACATTTCTCTTGGATAGTGCTGCTCTGGTACCTCTGACGAGAGGGGAGGGTCACTTTGCCTCTCTTTCTACCCCTGCAGAGGCCGGGGAACTGAGTTTCTGTGGTGTTGTAGTAAGGGGTGTGGCGTTGGCCATCAACTTGTGTGACACCCATCTACCCACCAGTGTCCCCCATCCCTCACAATCTCTTGTTTCCCTTCAGTGCACCTTCTCACAAAGCTCCATAGGTGCCTCAGTCTCTACAGGAAAGGAAACAATATTAAACGGAAATACAGCCAACAAGGGAAGGATTTTTTTTTTTTGTACCTGGAAGGAACCAGGAATTGAACTTAGAGCCTTGTGCTTACCAGGTGGAAAGGATGTTTAAACTTCGTGGATTATGCCTTATATTTGTAGTCCATGGGAACTGTGTCCAGGGATTCGAGCCCTTCATAGCATGTCTCCTGTTCTCCTGACATTGAGTCCTTATGAATTCTGCTACTGAATTTTGGTGGTTTTTTGTTTGTTTGTTTTTACTTCGAGATATGATCTCCACTTTCCAAATTGTCCTGGCTGGTCTCAAACCTGTGATCCTCTCTGAGTAGCTGGGATTACAGGTGTATGCCACTATGCCTGGCTGTTACCCATCTTTTATGAAGCAACCATCTACTCACAGGGGATTATTTTATCCCAAGCTGTCCCCCCAGCCCTGTTCCCCATCCCTTTGAGGGCTAACCCTCTGAGAATGCCACCAAACAAGTGATTGATAAGCCCATGCTGTTTTTTCTGACTGAAGTGAGGGTGGGCACTGAAGAGCCCTCTTTGACAGTGCATAACTTTGCCAAGGACTGGCCTAGTTTAGGACAATGGGTTTTAAGAAGTTGACTACCAGATGGGTAGGGTGGCACACACCTTTAATCCAAGAACTCAGGAGGCTGAGGCAGGAGGATCTCCTGGAGTTCGAGGCCAGCCTGGGCTAAATAGTGAGTGGGAGGCCAGCCTGAGCTACACAGCGAGACCCTATCTCAAAAAACAAAACAAAACATAAAGGAAATTGGAAGTTGACTACTAGCACCACAGTGGCCACTGTCAAGCGAGGAGAAACTGTGGCTTGGAGGGAACCAGCCAGCAGCTTCTGGGAAGTGCATGTTGTGAGCCTGCCTAGGGGCTGCAAGGTCACCATTAGTGCAATAGGTGCATCCTTCACCTTGGAGGCTCCTGAGAACAGAGGCCTCTAATGATTCTGGGTAGTAGAATCTGAATTTGAACTGGAACCAGACCTTGACCATAAACCTGAGCCTGAACTTGATTGTGTACCTGCTGAACCAGGAACTCCAGCAGGTCAGAGCCAAGTCCTGTCTGCTTCAGGCTCAAAGATTACCAGGGACACTGTAGGTCATCGGTGAGCCCTGTGAGGGTTCCTTGGCCCAGGACCCCAAGGTTCCTTATTGGGTGTTGACCCAGTCCTGGATGGCTGCAGATAGGTGCTGTAGTTCTATGTCCGTGTCTGCAATAGCATGGGAAGGAGGACTCAGTATGTTCAGGACACTGTGAGAGAAGCAGGCTTCTCAGCAGGCCAGGTCTTCCTCCTGCTCCAGAAGCCAAGCAATGCTTAGGCCCAGAACATCCCATTTTCTCCCTATATGCCAGCCTGGATAATCCCAGACAGGTACTATGGTTCTGCAAATTGGAGCCTGGATCTGACATCAACAAGAAGAATGGAGGATATAAAAACAATGGAGGATTGCTGCGAGTTCAAGTCTGCCTTGGGTACAAAGTGAGTTCAAGGCCAATCTGAGCTGCATAGTGAGACCTTGTCTCAAAAACAAAACAAAACAAAACAAAACAAAACAAAACAAAACAGGAGAAAAGTCAGTGTCTTCCAAGAATCAGCTAAACTGGGAATTGGGGGACCAGCCAAGAAATCAACTAGCCAGTCTTCCAGGTAAGCTGCGCAAGCTGCGCATGTTCCAGGGAGAGAAAAGTCAGATAGCGCCTCCAGTGAGCCGACCAGCACAATGGCTGAGAATCAAACACTGTCCATGTGCCCCTACTCCCCACAAGCAGCCAGATGGTTCCAAGGTCAGCCTGAGTTGATAGCAACTAAGATACATAAAGCAACTAAATGCTTGTATTGTTATGTTGATTATGCAGGCCTGGGAACAGCAGTCTGAGCATCTCTTGGGAGGAAGACAGTATGCAATACAGCAAATATGGGGGATTTCCTTCTACCTTATCATTGAAGCCAAATACTGTTCTCACTGTTTTGCTTTGTTCTGATTGTTTTGCTTTATTCATTATTCTGTTTTGATTGGTTTTATTCTACTTTGTTTTTGGTTTGATTTTGCTCTATCTGATGGAATGGACAACTATTGTGAAGATAACAAGATCTACTATGGTAACTAGTGTTGTTTTCCCAGCATCCTGCTTTGAAGTTCTGAACCAGTTCTGCAGGATTGTTTTGATTGGCTTTGTTCTGTCTTGTTTTGTTGGATTTTATAGTCTTTAAAAAAATTTAAAAACAAAATAAAACACCTCCCAAAAAACAGTTGCCCAAGAATATAAGGAATTTTTCTTTACCCTCAATTTACCCATTTTTGGATTGGGTCTTTGAATTTGGGTGATCTGATTTTTTTCAGTTTTTTATATACTCTTATATAAGTCCTTGGTCTGTGGGACAACTGGGTATAATTTTTCTACTCTGTAGGCTGTCTTTTCATTCTATTGGTGATTTGTTTTGTTGTGCAAGAGCTTTTTAATAGGATGAGATCCCATTTTTTGATTGTTTGTACTATTTCCATAGCAGAGTGGGTTTTGTTCATGAAGTCTCTGCTTGTACCTATCTCTTCAAGATTCCTACCTACTTTCTCTTCCAGTAGATATAGTGTTTCTGTTTTATTATTTAGGTCTTTGATCCTAAACCTTGCTATGTCTTTTTGTGTGTTTTCTTCAGTTCTGTGTTCAGGATAACAAGGACCTGGAAAGAGTCCAAAGAACCCCAGAATCTAGTAACACATCCACAATACAGTACATTAAACCACAGACTGGAACTGAGTTGACATGGAACTTGTAGACCTGGCTGGAGTTTTGTAAGTGTGGGAAAATGTTAAGAGCTTGTTTCCCAGAAGGTAGAGCCATTTGGCATATAAGGTACCTTGGTGGTGGTGGAGTGTCTTAGTTACATTTTTTTGTTTCTGAGACAAAATACCCAGCACCCAAAGTTAAAGGAGGAAAAATTTACTTAACTCAGTTTGTGGAGGTTTCAGTCCATAATCTGTTGGCTCCAAGGCAGAGTGGCACACGGCAGAAGAGTGACAGTTCCATGGCAGCAGAAAATAGCAAAAGCAATAAGTGAGAGGAGAGAGAGACCCTTCTGTCTCTTATATTGTATGCAGGCTACCTGCCTTAAGGCAGGTGTAGCACTCAGACCCTTAATCCCACCATTAGACCTTGAATCAATCACAAATTCTAGATTTACCCACCTTTAAAAAAGGCAAAGACTGGAGGCTTTGGGGGGACATCTAGACACAAACCATAAGAGAGAGATTGGAGGGTCAGTGTCAGTGACCCATAAGAGTTCTCATTCTTAAAAACAGCAAAGTGAGATGCTTTGTTCAGAGCCAGGCTCTGAACAGGGATTCAGGGAAATGAAGCCTGTCCAGAGGAACATAAGTCATAGTGAAGAAGTCTGTACATGGAAGAAGGTTCAGGCTGAGATTTGCCAAGCACATGTGGCCCATAGGTCCTCTTTATTTCCGTCTTATCCTGCAGGTGGTAGCAAGGTTCCTCATGAATTCTAGTCTCAGGTGGGACTAGGTGATGTCGGAAGTATTGGCACATTCAGCTGGCTTAGCCAGGGGCTCATATTTCTTACTGGAGTCAACACAACATCACTGATCTATGAGTAACTGAGAGAAGGCATAGTGAACATTACTATATAGTATAAGTCCTGGCCTAGACTTGGGGATATGGAGATGAATGGGTCTTGGTCTCCTGATCTGGTAGAGGACCCATATGCCAGATCTTTGGGTGAGTCTTGCTATCATTTATTGAATAAAATAATAAGAAATAAGAGCAAGTTTTGAAATTGTGTTCAATTGTCTTAAATTGTGTCCTGGTGATGCTGAGTTTATGAAGCCAGAACATCTTAGTGGAGCTACCAGGTGAGCAGCTGGAACTATGTGTGAATCTTAAGGGTAAGCCCAGTGGAAAGTCCAGATTCGGAAGTTCTTTTCCAGATGCTAATTAAAGTCACAGACAATGACAAAGTCACACAGAGATTCTGTAGAGTAAGGAAGAGAAAAAGATTAGAGCAGAAACCCTGCACATCTGATGAATGCTATTGTCTCAATACACATTGCTTTCACATTGGGGAGTTTACATTCCAATAGCACAAGTAAACTTAGAAAACATACTCAAAAGGAAATTACCATAGCAAATACAGACACAGGATATTTTGAAAGTAAAAATGTAGAATTTGTCCAATAATAAAATTCAAAGTACTTTAGAATCCAAGAGGAAGTTCAGATACCAACTATACAATATAGTAAAGTGATCAGGGCTTCTGAAACTAAAGTAGGCTCCACTCATTTTCAGTATTGTCTTGGGCACTCTGCACGTAATATTAGAAATTGAAACCATCTGGAGTGCATGGTGGACGTCAATATTCGAAAGCTCAAGTGGAAAAAGGATAGGTCACACAACAGAGCTAGGAAAATTAGGAAAGAAATAGTTAAGGGTGTAAGATGGCAGGCAGGGTTAGGGAGTGTGGGTGAGGCAGTAACTTCTCAGGTAGGATATGAAAAGCCCCTGGGAAGTTTGAAATGCCTGGAAATGTGTGCTGTGTGTAATCATACCCCTTTGTGGAGGGATTGGGCTTCCTCTTTGGATGGTGTTTCTTCCTGCTCACTGCCTTAGTGACATTGCCTGTCTTAGAGATTTTTGAACTCCAAATCTTTCCTTGAGAAAATGGACTCTTTGTGCTATTTGTATCATCTTACTTTGTATCTTTTGGGCACTTTACAGATGCTGGCTGGAGTCTATCATGGAAACAAAAAGAAAAAGACTTCCTGAGTGGATCTTGGGGTTAAAGCAGAGACCATGGAAACAGACAGGAAGGTAGTCTGGAAGCTCAGGGGTGGGAAGGTTGGTTTCTTACTGCAGCTAGCACTTTTCAGCTGTTAAATTCCAGTGAGAGCTTTTCTCTACTTTGAGGGTTTTGTGTGAATGCTGTTCTCCTGTGCCAGTGGTTTGGTTGTGGCAGCAGCAGCAGGTGAAGTCATGTGTAGCCTGTAGAGTACTCTGTGTGAGACCAATATTCTCTTTCACGTGCATTTAAGGACTGCCTCACAAGCCTGAGCTCTCCACTTGGCACTGGTGTCCTGGCCTCTTCAATTCCCTATCTCCTGAGGATTCCTACCCTTCAAACCCCGTGCAGGTCTTTCCATAAATGCTGCAGCTGCATTGACTGGACTTTCCTTCTAGCGTGGGGGTCAAGTGAAGAGCTGTGGGAAAAGGAGGTTGCGGGTGCAGAGAAATAAATGGATCATTACTGTGGAAACCTGTGACCAACTTTCTACAGTTGAGTGAATCTAATGACATCAATTTTTTGGATGCAGATTCCTAGTGATTTGAGCAATTCTCACCACAAGGACTTCTGAAGTCCCCTCTCCTAACCCAACATTTTGAAGTTTCTTAGTACAAGAATTTGTACACAAATTGGCCACATGGTTTCTTTCCACAGTCAACATGTGACTTTTTGCAACCATGAATACTTGAAAGTCACTGACAGTAGCTTTTGTAAACTTAAAAATGATGAAGATTGCTCAGAGGCTGAGAGGGGATAGAAAAGTATCCTCCAGGTAATAGAGGAGCATCAAGAAGTGAGTAGAATCATATAGTATAAGCGCAAGTGCTGGGCATGGTGGCATATACTTGTAATTTCAGCACTCCTGAGGCTGAGGCAGGAGGATTGCTATGAGTTCTAGGCCAGACTGAACTACATAGCACTGAGAGACATTTCTATTCCATACCAGTCTTGTTCCCACCAATACCATAGTAAACATCTATATGTATGTATATATATATATATATATATATATATATATATATATATATATTTGGGGGGGGCCTTTTTGAGACAGGGTCTAACTCTGCAGTTCAGGCTGGCCTTGAACTAACATTGTAGCCCAATCTGGCCTCTAACTTGCATCGATCCTCCTGCTTCAGCTTCCCAAGTGCTGGGATTACAGGTGTGCACTACCACACCTGGCTATGTTGGTTTTTTGAACAGGGTCTTGCTACGTAGTTCAGTCAAGCCTAGAACTCAATATTTAGCCCAGGGTGGCCTTGAACTTGTGGTGCTCCTCTTATCTTAACCTCCTGAGTTCTGGGATTACAGGTGTTTACCACCAGTATAACCTTTTCCCATGTATATTTACATTTTCTTTTCTGTAATTTGTGCTTTTGTTTTCTCATTGCCTGACTCCATGAATAAGCAAGCTATTTAGAACTTCTTTAGGTCTACACATGCTTTAAAAAAAAGACTCCAGAATGGCACTGAATCAAGGCCAGCAGTTTTCTGAAGCTGTTGGTTTCAAGCAGGAGCCTAAAATGATATCTTTCTATGGTCCATTGGCTATTTCAGAACTTTAGAAATGGTCAATTCATTAGAAAGAAACAACTTGACCCCCGCAGTGAGCCCACTGCTGCAAGCCAGGAGGAGAAGAAATCACACCCCCAGGGTTCCACTACCATTGGGGGAACATCAGCAAGCTGATGCCCCACACCTCTCTGCCACCCCAGGAACCTTGGATCAGAGCAACCCAAGTGCCTAGCCCAATACCCTGCACTGCAGAATGGGCAGCCAGTGCAGGAATCACCCAGGACTTAGCAGCCAGCTGATTCAGAGGAACACAAGAAAATGTCAAGACGAAGGAGCAGAGTGAAATCTCACACCTCCAGCCCACCCATAGCAAGTCCAGGAGACATAGACACAAAAGAAATTAGAAGTCACCCACCTAAAATCTCTAAAATGATAACAATTGAAGTAAAGAGACAATTTAGTGCTTATATTGTTAAGTTTGCATGCCTATGTCTCACTCAGAACAAGTCTAGGAGACAGACACAAAAGAAATTGGAGGTCACACACTTAAAATTTCTGAAGTTATAGCAATTGAGACAATTTAGTGCTTTTATTGTTTAATGTGCTGTTTGATTGACTTTTCATACCTATGTCTGGTGGCCTGAGCATCTATTCAGAGGCTAACAGTGTGCATTACAGTAACTATGGTTGATTTCCTACTCCCTTGTTTTTGAAATTGAATATTGTTCCTATTGTTTTGTTTCTCTCTCTTTTTGTTTGTTTGTTTTATTTATTCTCTTTTAAAAAAAGACCTCAGAGTAAGACAGGTCAATTTATTTTAGTTTTTTGTTAGTGCATATTAGTAGTACAGACTACTGAGATTCGCTTTGGTATATTGTTGTGTACAATATTCTGCTTTCTCTTCCTTTCCCCTCCTTTGATCCACTTCCTCATTGAAAGTCTATCCTCAACTTTATTTTACTTTTTATTTAAAAATTATTTTGAGACAGGGTCTTGGTATGAAGCCCAGGCTGGCCTTGAACTCTTGTGATCTTCTTGCCTCAGCCTCCTGAGTGCTGGGATTATAGGAATGCACCACCATGTCTGGGCTACCTTCAACTTTTAACAGTGCATTTTTAAAAATTAATTAAGTTTATTGGTACAATTGAGGTATACATAATGATCTCACTCATCATAGGGAATTTATATCTGTACATGATATAACTTGCTTCTTTTGTTTTCTTATACTCTTTCTCTCCCTTCAACCCCTCTTCTCCTTATTTACAAAGGCTTTATTTCCAAAAAAAGACAAAAACTATTATCTTCACGGGGCCTACATTTTAATTCCTTAGTGTCTCTGCACCTCAGGTTCCTATACCATAATGTGGGAATAATAGTTCCGATTCTTAAGGCTTCCATGATGGTTCAGGAAAACAGATTTAAACAACCAAGTGGGGTGTCCAGCATGCAGACCAACTCGATAAATGCAAGTTAGTATGTTATAATATTGCTAGTTAGTGATTATAAAAACAAAGATGAATGACAAAAAAGTATATAAAAGTTTAGAAAAGAAAAAAAAATTAACGAAAACCTACAAGTCTGACAACTTTTTAGATATCCATAGCTTTATAAATCCATAAATACCATGGTTAATAAAAAATTAGCTAACTTTACTGATCGATAGGGAGTTTCCACATTCACACAGCCACGTCCCTGTAATTCTGCTAAATGCATCTGCACTTTGAAAATGTGCCAAGCCTTTTCCGAAGTTAACTTGAAACTACTGGGAATAAATCAGGAGAAGGTGTGGAAAGGACAAGAAATCGCTGAGTAGATGGAAAAAGGAATGGGAGAATGATGTAGACAAAGGGCAATGTTTCATAGCAATTAGTAAATATCAAAAGCAAATTCAGATAAGACATGCCTATTGATTGGGTTGTGCCAGAGTTAGGGTGGGCAAAGTGAAAATACAGGATTCAGTTAGTCTTCAAGGGTTGCTTGGTCAAGTTAACTGGAAAATATGACACCAGTTTGCTCTATGAGCTAAATCATGAAGACAAAGTTCAAAGATGAAAGCTATGTTTAAAATTCCCATCAGCTGTGTGACCAGCAGAGGCCGCAGGATTGCCTGAGCTGTTTTAGCACTTGAGCGGCTGCTGGCTGTGAATCTTTCCTTAGCAAGTAAAATCAAGTCCAGATGGCCACTGATTAACTTGAAAACCTCTTCATCTTCCCACTGTTGCAAGACAAAATTGATGGAAAGTGGAGGAAGGCTTATTTCATAGTTTATCAGTCCAACAGCCCATGAAATAAGAAGCCCTGGACTCTTGCTCTGGTATTTAAAACATCAAGAGGTTCCACGGAGATGGCCAGATGCATCTATTTGTCCAACATCATCTCCGAATTTCCACAGCTATCGGATAAATGCAGCATCATTACATTCTGTAGACAGTACAGATCTTTTCTAATTATGAAAATGTTATGTGATTATTGAATAAAAGGATGAAAGGTATAGAAAAATTCAAATAAACAGGATCACTTTTACTTCTCTGCATCAATTCAGTTATCCAGCTTACGTTGGGGGTGTTTTCTTAGGCTTTTTTGAAATGCATTTTAAAACAAGCCAGTTGAGTTCATATGATATATGAGATCTCTATTCATTCTAAAGTTATTTTAATTTACCTACTTAAAGAGAAACCACATATGCTGAGAATCATGACTGGGACCAAGGAAATGGAGTTTGATAAAATCAGGCAAAATAAATGAATAAATAAATAAAATCAGGCCAGCAGCTTTATACTGTCACTAGTCATGAACTCACCCCTTTCCTTCCTCATCCTGTTAGTAGCTCTTGAATATCCTTGGCTTCTCTGTGCCCCTTTAATCGCTTCTTGAATATACCTAGCTCTATTGATTTTTTGCTTCTCTATTATGTACTGAATTTAAGAACTCACTTATATGAATGCCTTGTCTTCTAATTTGTAAAAACGATGACCTGTCTTGCCTTGCCCTACTGTCTGAAGGCAAGGGACATTCATCACAGCTTTTATACCTACTCTCCTAGGTAAGGAACAGCCAGGCATATAGTGGTTGCTAAAGAAATATCTAGGCTTGACAGGGAACATGTTTTAACAAATAGAGAAGATATAACAGAAATGTCGAGACCTATGTGGACAAAGAAAAGCTATAGAAAGACCGATTATATAAAAAAAATCTCAAAGTATTTTCTGTTTATCACTTGCTTAAATAGTACTTTGACTATATTGAATCAAATACACTATTAAAATGAATTTTACCTCTTTTTAACCTTTTGCATGTGCTGCTAGAAAATGTAAAATTATATATGTGGTTTGCATTGTGTATATACTTTATTAGACATTGCTATGCTGTATGGAAATAAAATGTAATGTTTGAGATGATTCTTTCTACAGGCAGACATTTGTAACATTGCCAGACTATATATACACATTTCAATGGATAATAATTTGCATTGCTAATAATTTTCTTTCTTTCTTTCTTTCTTTCTTTCTTTCTTTCTTTCTTTCTCTTCCTTCCTTCCTTCCTTTCTTTTTTTTTTCTTTGAGTAAGGGTCTTTCACTGTATAGTACAAACTGGCCATTAACTCACTGTGGAGCCCAAGCTGGCCTCAAACTCACAGTGATCCTCCTGCCTCAGCCTCCTGAGTACTGGGATTACAGCTGTGCACCACCATGCCCAGCACTAATAGTTTTCTACAATTTAGCTTCTACAGTTGTAAAATGGCCTAAACAATGGAAAAACAACAAGACAAAGGAAAGATAATCACCTTATAGAATCAGACCATTTGAGAAGGCCAATATCCAGCACGCCACTCAGAGCATATACTCTAAGTTTTGTGCATGTCCAAGAATGACAGCTTTTCCCCAGAGCATCTTTCCATATTCTTTTGTTAGTATCCCAGCTAGTTATGATAAGATCACATTTTCTTTTGTAGTTAATATGGACAAAATATGTTTGTAAAGTGCACACATCAGCCAGAAATCAGTGCCATAGGAATTATGATGTTCCCAATAATAAGGGTGAAATGTTCAGAGTAATGCAAGTACTTTAAAAATCATAAAGATTAAAATCAAGAACATGCGGAATGATTGAAAGTACTACAATGAATTAATTCTTTTTATTTTGAGTTGTTTGAGATGGAGTTTCCTAAGTAGCCTAGGCAGGTCTTGAATTTGTGGTTATCTTCCTGCCTCAGCCTCCTGTGTGCTGGGATTATAGGAGTGTGTCACCACAGCCGGCCAAGTAATTCCATTTTATCATAGTTCCTTAGCTTGTCACATGGTACTGTTTTTTACTGGATGGACATAAAGTTCTTTTCAACTTTTTAATTTTCTGGAAACAACCTGGCTATTAGTTGAATAGACCTAGTATGTTTCTCCCTCATTTTTGATTAATCAAACTGCTATTTCTTTTTAAAAAATGTATTTGTTATAATTGATGGAAATTGGGCATATACTTATAGTATAAAACATGACAATTTGAGTTGCGCTGGTGATGCACACTTGTACTCCCAGCACTTGGGAGTCTGAGGCAGGAGAATCACCATGAGTTCAAGGCCAGCCTGGGCTACATAGTGAGACCCTGTCTCTAAAAGGAAGACCAACCAACCAACCAACAAAAAAACTCATGATGATTTGAAATGTGGATTGGCTAAAGCAACCTAATAAAACTATATGCACTTGTCTCATGGATCATTTGTGGTGAGGACACTTAAAATCTACTGTTTACAATTTTCAAGTATAGAGTATAAATGCAACAGATCTCTTGAATCTCTTCCTCCTACCTGCCTCTGTACCCCTTGGCCTGCCCCATCCCCCTCGCCTGCCCCCTACCTCTGATAACCCACATTCTCTGTTTCTTTTTTTTTGGTACTGGCAATCGAACTCAGGACCTTGAGTTTGCTAGGTAGGTGCTGCACCACTGAGCTGGATCCCTGGCCCTCTTCTCTATTTCTGTGAATTCAGCTTTTTTAGATTCCTCACAGAAGTGAGGCCACACCGTATTTGTTCTTGACATTTCTTTGAATGGAAATGAGTTCTTCTGCTTCAGTAAAAGGTCTTTAGATGCAAACTTGGAAAAAACAGTGGAGTGCGTTTATTGTAATTTGGTTCTGGTCACTTAGCAGTGGCGGTCAGCCTGCTGTGACACAGAGCCCGTAATCAATGGGGTGTGGAAGGAAAGCGGTTCGATAGAGGCTCAGGGGAGGGAGGGGCAGGCCAGTCTGTTATGACAGAGCGCACTGTGGAGCCCGTTGCCTGCAGACTTGGAGGCTCGGCTTGTGTATGTAGCTCTGCCGCATCAGGCTTTCTTGCAGAAATGAGCTCAGAAGTCCCTGGCTGTCATTTCACATCTGCCACGCTTTATTGATTGATTGATTGATTGATTTACACTCACCAATGTAATACAGTCTTAGTAACTGATGAGATTATATGTAATTCTTTTTTTTTATCTTTTTTCCAGTACTGGGGATTGAACGCACAACCTCATGCTTGCCAGGCAAGCGCTTATGCTGCTGAGCTAAATCCCCAGCCCCAGTTGTAATTCTTAAAAGGGGACAGGTAAGGAAGAGGCTGGCCTTGAACTCACTCTTTTGTAGGCCAGGCTGGCCTCAAACTCACAGTGATCCTCTTGTATCAGTCTCCTGAGCACCAGGACACTGGACTCTCTGCTATGTTTTTTTTTCCTGTCATGATTTTGAGGCATTGCTTAAATAGAAAAAAAATTAAACAATTCTTTTTCTAATTTTTTTTAATTAAACACAATTCTTAAAGCTTAATTTTTATATTATGACCGAGAGTGCTCTGAACAAGCAAAAATTTGAATTACATATAATCTGATTAACTACTAAAACTGTATTACATTGTTAGGGATAAGAATTATAAGGTTTGGAGGGTGGGGATATAGCTCAGTGGTGCAGCACCTACTTGGCAAGTGTGAGGTCCTGAGTTCAACTCCTGGTACCTTCCCTCCACAAAAAAGTTTTTATAAGGTTTCTCTTAAATGTATCTACTTAATGAATTCTCTTAATAGTGTTTTTTTTGCTTCTTTTTCTTTCTTTCTTTTGAGACAGAGTCTTGCTATGTAGTCTAAACTGGCCTTGAACTCACGGTGATCCACCTGCCTCAGCCTCCCCAGTGCTTGGCTTATAGGCATGTGCCACCACGCCCATCTCTCTTAACACCAACAGTTTTGTTACTAGTTTCTTTCCCTTATGTCACATACTGTAGTTGGAACCATATAGTATGTAGCTTACACAAATTTGCTCCTTTCTCCGAGCAATGTACCTTGAAGATTCTGCCATGCCTGTCTATGACTGATAGCTCATTGCCTTTTACTGCTGAGTACTATTCCAGTGTCTAGTACAGTTTGTTTATTTGTTCACTTGCTGAAGGACATCTTGGCTGCTTTGAAGGTTTGGCAGTGTTGAGTTAAACTGCTCTAAACACCCCCGTACTGGCTTTTGTGTGCACATAAGTTTTTAACTCACTCGGGTAAATAGCAAGCAGTACGAAAAGAATATGTTTAGGTCTGTAAGAAACCACCAAACTGTCTTCCCAGGCAGCTATAACAGTGATGAATGAGAGTTCCCATTGCTTCAGATCTTCTCCAGCACTTGGTGTGGTCAAAGTTTTTGATTTTTGCCATTCTGATGAATGCACAGTGTTATTTCATTGCTTTTTTCATTTGTATTTCCCTGACGGCATATGTTGTAGAGTCTCTTTCACATGTTTATTTACCATCTGTGTATTTTCTTTGATAAGGAGGCTGTTCATAAACTTTGCCCATTTTAAGATTTGGTCAGTCATTTCCATATCACTGGGTTTTAAGAGTTTTTTTGTATATTTGGGATAGTAGTTCTTTATTAGATACATCTTTATTTAGCAAATATTTCTCCTGATCTGTAGCTTGTCTTCTGATTGCCTTTCCCTTAAAATTCACTTTACATTTGTTTATTGAACATCTACTGTGATTCAGCTTCTCCACAAGGCTCTGAGTGTTTAAAGTGATAAAACTGTCATTTTGGTGGAGTATGGTGACACATACCTATAATCCCAGCATTGGGAAACTGAGGCATGAGGATCACCACAAATTCAAGGCCAGCCGGTGATACACAGTGAGTTTAAAATTAGGCTGAACTATGTAGTAAGACCCTGTCTGAAAAAAATGTCACCTTGTCATCTTGCTGTTAGGCACTCTTGGCCTGATGGAGAAGGATAAATTAGAAACCCTTCTAAAGTAAGCAATCTCAGGCTTCTTGGAAGGGGAATCTGAGGCATAAAGACCGAAAAGGATTTTAAAAGCAGGTGTAGGAATGAGGGGCCCGCTAGCTGGAGAAAACACTCTATCATTAAGACAAGTAAGCTATCATCAGTGTGCACATTAGTGGTTATTCCTATGTGGCATTTTGTCTAGGCCAGAGGTGGGTAAGCTATGGCCGTAGGCCAAATCTGGCCAGCCATTTACTTTTGTAAATAATTTTTATTAGAACACATTCACGCCCATCCATTCACAGATTCTCAATGGCCACTTTTGTGCTATCATAATGGACTGCTTCCAACAGAGGTAGTTTGGACCCTATATTTCAAATATTTCCTATCAGGCCCTTGAAGACTTAAAACTTCAGCAACAATCTATTGGAAAATGCTTGTACCTCACTTTCTGTTTTTTTAGCATTGCTAATTTGATCATACCTGGTGACAATTTATCTGTCTGCAAGCAATTTTATCTGGATTTTCACCCAGAAATCTCCTTTAATTTCTGCTTTTCAATTTCATTTAATTTTCATCCAATGATTTTGCATATTTGATTTAACCTGCAATTGATAATAAACTACTGAAACCCTGAAAGTAAATTTAAATATTTGCATTAAAAATGTTTTTTTATTGTTTGTGCTTCTCCCTCTGTTTAAAATTATAAAAAATTCATGCTCATTTCAGAACAATCTGCTCTTATAGACAAAAGAAGAATGCTAACCTATAATCTCATCTGATCTCCTTAGAAAAAACCTTTTTGGGACCCTGGTTTGTAACCTTTTCTGTGCATATGTGCATATTATATATTTTATCATGTAAATGAAATTTTTTATTTTTATTATTAATTTTAAATTTTTATTAGATATCTGCAGTACATAATGATGACATTCCTCCTAGGGAGTTGGTCTATTGTACATAACATGTTTTAGCACTTTTCTTATCTCCTTCCCCTTCATCTCTTTTTCTCCTGCCTTTTGTCAAGGATCTATTTCCCTGTTTCCTGCTATTTTTTGTTTTGCTCTTTAATGTATTCATACTTTGGGTTTCTCATATAACAGAAGCCATGTGGATACTGGAACTTGTGTGTCTGATTTATTTCACTTAACATTATGATCTCGAGGTGCATTCATTTTTCTACAAAAGACTCAGATTTACTTTTTAATTTGCATCATTCTAATGGTCAGAGATGCTGAACATTTTTTCATCTATTTATGGGCCATTTGTACTTAGGTTGTGAAGTGTGTTCATTTCAGTTGCCCATTTTTTGATCGAGTCTTTTATTTTGGAGACTCTATTTTTTTTGAGTTTTTGAAAGAGGGTCCCTATAAAAGGAGCAAGCTGGTCTGTCTGTGAATCCCCCCAGCACAGGAGCCTCAGTCAGAGACTGCTTGCTGTTGGGATGCTATTCTGCCTCCAATACCAGGAGCTGAATAAACTGCTTTTCTTTCACATAATAATTGCCTCAGGTAGCTGCGAAGCTCACTAACTGCCGGGAAGGACTCCTGCCTCGCCACTCTAACATTTCTTTCTTTCTTTTAAAAAAAGTAATCAGATGCAAATGAGTTTCTTTCTGGTTGTCCTGGAGTAATTTGAGATTAGAACAGGCGGCCTCCCGCACTTTAAGAAAGCCCATTTTCACTAACAAAACCGGGGATGGTTTTCAAGTTCTAGTTTGTAGCTTTATTATAGCCGGGAAGGCTTTCCTTGCAGATAGAGTCTCAGTGGTTATCTCAGTTTCTTTGTGAGGTATGATTAGCTGCCTGAAAATCCCGTCTCCATTGCACATCTTGTGAAGCCCGCTTTTTAGGAGTTATCTATTTAAATCCCACTTTCCATTTCTCCTGTAATATCCAGGAGATAGGCAGTAATCATGGAAGCATGTTTGCCTCATTGACAGGCTGCATATATGATGGTGGCTCCATAAGATGTCACTTAGTGACACTGTAGCTGTCTTAGTTTGTGTAAGTAGACAATTTTTGCAAGGACACATTAACAGTGCAGTTCTCAGAATGTGTCCCTTTCGTTAGGTGACGCAAGACTGCTTAGAGTACTCTCACTCTATTGCTCTGTTTGTATAGATTGTGAAGTATGAGTTTGGCAGGAATTATCTTTGAAAACATCTTCAGAGGATTTATTTATTTAGGTATTATTATTACTATTATTATTATTGAGAGCCAGCGTCTCACTATGCAGCCCAGGCTGGCCTGGAACTTACGATGATCCTCCTGCCTCAGCCTTTCTCCTTAAGAGCTGGCATCACCACACCTGGCTCTTTTTTAGTTTTTATTTTGAGGCAAGATTGACTAAAGTGCTTAAGTTGCCCAGGCTGGGTTTGAACTTGTGGTTCTCCTGTTACAGGCAACTGAGTTAGAAATATAGGCAGTCAGGCCTGGGCCCTTGAAGAAGCTAGTACAGAAGACCAGATACCTTGTAAGTGTGGGGGAGATAGACACTTCCGCTGTGGGACAGACCTCAAGACAAAAGATAAATCAAATGTACTCACCTCCTAAGGACAAACATCAGGAATTGATATTCTAAATAGGTCTCTATCACCATGGGGAAGCCAAAAGGAGCTACTAACCCAACCCCCATAGTCCAAAGCCCTGTTCCGTATTGATGCCGGCTTGCTACTTGACTTGCTTCCCCATTTGGTCCTGATTTAATCAATTTCACCTGAGCAATTATAATCTTATTGGTTGGTCATAGTTCTGCCCCACCTCATGTCCGCCATACAAGTTCCCATGTTCCCCACCTTAGACCTGTCTCACTTTGTGGTTTTGCTCTATAAAAGTCTTTGGCAACCCACTTGGGACTCCTTCCTTGTCTCTCTCTCAGACAGCTTTCTTTCAATAAATATATTGTGCTCTTAATCTCTGTTCTTCCTGAAATTCATTCTTCGATTTTAAAGAACATGAACTCGTACTGGACATCTGGTAGGTTGGGAGTTTCATTCCCCTATATTATTCCTGCTTCAGCCTCCCAAAATTCTGGGATTATTACAGACAGCTAAATTAGGTAGAAATATTATAGGCAGCCAGACAGGAGTAGGCCCTTGAGGGAGTTAGCGCAGAGGATGAGAAAACATTACAACTGTGGCTGGAGGCGCATCTGTCCAAAGCCAGGATAAAGATAAAGATGGAATGACCAGGCCTACATGTATCCTTAAGGGATAAGGAATAAATTGAAGATTATAGAATAATGGGTATTACCTGGTTCAGGAAAGTCTAGATACACATCAATCACCACAGGCCCTCCTATCCATCCCTTCCTTAAAAGGTCCTTATTCTTTCCATGTACACCTATTGCACAGCTTCCACATTGGATCAGTATTACCTAAGTGGCTACACTTGTAATTTATTGGTTGATCATAGTTTTGACCCATGCTGTACCCATCTTGTGATTTTGCTCTATAAAAATGTTTTTGAGAAGTGGGCTCCCCTCCTGTCTCCCAGGAGCAATCTCCCTCTTAATAAAGTTTTCCTACTCTTTACTTCCATTGTTCCTTAGAATTTATTCTTCCATTTTGGGGAACACAAACTTGTTGTATCTGACACCTTGCAGGTCGGGAGTTACATTATTTCCCTGTATGTGGATTACAGACATGCGCCACTGTGCTCGGCGTATCCATCGTTTTACTGGCACTCCATCCTGCTTTCTGCTCTGTAACTCCTTTCTCCCAGAACTCCCACCCTCTTCTGGGCCCAGAGGTGTTTTGGTTTTGTCACCTTCTATCAGGAAGGTAGGTGAGCAACACATCCATACTGACACGTTGGTCCATTCATGCACCATTCCTTAAAGACTGCTGGCTTTTAAAGGGAAACATAGAGATGGATGTGGTGGCACATACCTGCCATCCTAGCACTCAAGAGGCTGAGGCAGGGGGATCACAAATTCGAGACTGGCCTGGGCAACTTAGACCCTGTCTCAAAATAAATAAAAAATGGGCTGGGAATGTAGCTCAGCATGAAGACTCTGGGTTCAATCCCCAGTACTGCCCCCACAAAGGGGCCATGGGAAGAGGGGCAGTGCTTAATGCCAAAGGGGAAATAAATCTCCTGAATTGAACTGTCAACATCAGAAATAATGTGTCTATCCTGGAGATTTCTTCATTCCCCACTCCACCAAAGTAGGCCTGCCCTGGTTTTACTAGCATTATTTCAGTTATTACATAAAACACTAATGAACGGTTTTGTTGTTGAGTATTCTGCTTATCACATAAGCTTGTATTTATTAGGCCTGGAGAGGAAGCCATTCTAACTCCTTGGAGGAAGTGTCAGCTCCGGAGTGACAGCTGTAAGATGTGTCCCGGATGGGGCAAGGGCCGAAGCAATAGCTCTCAAACAGTAAACCTCTTATTTCCAGTTTACACTCCCCTGGCCCTGAGAAGTCCTGTGCGGTATCTGGATGGTAGAAAAATGCCATGCTTCATCGTTTCCATCAGACGCTGGGGAAGGGCCCATGTGGGTCCCCGAAAGCTAAGCCAGGCCAGGACTTCTCTCCAACGCTGAATCCATCTCACACCGGGACCTCGGAACTCCTCACAGCTGTTTCTGGCTGCCTGCTCTTTTCTGCCTCCAGGAAGCTCTCTCAGCCTCAAGTTCCCGGCCCAGGAATCAAGAGGAACAGGTGTCTCTGCACAAGAACTCTAAGGACGGAGTGGGGTTCCAGTGGTGTGCTCTGAGTCGCCTCGCTTACATCGCGCCCCCTAGCGGTAATTGCACGTGTCTGACTTTGACCCAAAACTTGGGCGCTGCAGGTTTACAGTTCTCAGGGTTGAAAAAGGAATGTTAGTTCTTCTGAGTGGATGTATCATCACTAGGATGCCAGAGACCCCTGTCCTGCGCTCTATCCTTTCCAGGACTCTGCCCACCATGAGCAATGAAAAACAATGATTTCTAGAATATATATTTTTTGTACCAGGAATTGAACTCAGGACCTTTACGCTTTGTCAGGCAGGTGCTTATGCCACTGAGCTATATACTGGGCCCCCAGAATGCTTTTTTTTGGTACAGGTAGATCGAACTCACGACCTCAAGCTTGCCAAGCAGGGACTTGTGCTGCCGCGATAAACCCCTGGCCCTAGAATACTTTTTAAAAATCCATAACATTTGAAAGGGTTTCAAAGTTTGATGAATGGATTTTTAAAGTTTAAAAAAATGTTCTGAAGAGTATGGTAACTGATTAATTTACTGGGAATTATGGCAGAGAGACTTCTAGGCAGAGAAATTATAATTGTGTGTGTGTGTGTGTGTATTGCCTTTGCCCCAGGCAGCCTGAGGAAGAGTTGGCTATTGTAGATCACCCAGCATAAGTGTTCACATACTTGAGAGTGCCCCCCGAACTGCATTTCTTTCTTTCCGTCTCCTTCAGTCATGTAGACGTTTGTTTGTTTGTTTGACACAGGGTTTCATTATGCGGCTCGACTGGTATTGAATTTGGGGACGATCCTCCTGCCTGAGCCTTCTGAGTGCCGGGATTACAGTTGTGCACCGCTGCACCTGGCATTGGTCATGCAGAATTGGGAAGCACTTAGAACTCTGGAAATTTTGAATGTGTAAAATTCCTCTCTGACTGATGGATTTGGGGCAGATGCAGTCCTCCAGACTCTGGCCAGGTGTGCTAGACGTGGGTCTGGCATCCTTGTGCCCTGTCCTGAGATCTACAGATGCCAGGGCTGACCTGCGGGAGGCTGCAATCTTTTAGCCCTTCTGAAGTAATAGTGTTTTCCAGGATATGGGGCGTTGGGTGGGGAACATATGCCAGGCTATGGATGCAAGTTGGTTTTTTAACTTCTGTTTGATTAGACTTAATGGACTGTGAACTTTCTTTGTATTTTGCTCTAGCCTTTGCAAATGTTTTGTTGCAAAGAAAGATGTTGGAGTCTATTGTTGGCTTTGTGATATTTGCAATAATCTTTCAGACTCTTGGGTTATTTCCTATTATGGGTTGAATTGGATGCCTCCATAAGATAGGGTTAAGTCCTAACCCCTAGTGCCTGTGACCCTTCATTTGGAAACAGAATCTTGGCAGTTGCATGGTCAGACATGATGTCACACACCTGTAATCCCAGCACTTGGGAGGCTGAGGCAAGAGGACTGTTGCGAGTTCGAAGCCAGCTTGTCTTTTTTTTTATTTTAAAGAGGGTAAAATTAAATACAACAAAACAGAACAAAACAGAACATAAGAAAGCAATGTAAGAGACATAGTATAAAACTGATCCGAACAGGATGATGAAGGCGTTTTAGTTTTTCAAGACCAGACAATAGGGAAGTCAACAATGGCTGTCATAGTGTCTCTCATTCTCTTCACAATAGCTGTCCATACCTTCACATATGTTGAAATTAAGCAAAACAAAATAGACTACAATCACCCTGAACAAAGAATAATAGTACTAATGGATTTCACATCATGATGCTACGGAATCAGCAGTGGGTACTGCAGTGTCTCATTTTCTTCAAAGTAGTTGTTCATCTCATCATGCATTATATAATCAGTTCTCATAAACTGTTTATAAGTTCTACACATGCATGAGTCTCTACATGTATATCCATCCTATCTGTATTAGAGGGAAAAACAAAACCTAGCAAGACAAAACAAAACAAATTCCTAGAAAAACATGAAATAAAAAAGTCATATAAAACCACAAATAAAATCATTGTAGGTCTACAATGATTACTATGATGTCTCTTGTTATCTTCAATAGAATTGTCGATATCATCAGGCATAGTATAATTGAATACAGCAGTACATACCAATATTAATAAAAATTAAACAGTGTAAGACTTCAAAAGCAGGTAATAATCAAACCAGAGTTGGTATCCTAGTGAATCTTGTCATCTTCAGTGTAGTTGCTTCTACTCTCAGACCTGATACTATCAATAATAACAGATTTGAATAAAATCAGTTAATACAAAGCAGTGATCTAACAAACCAGATTGAAATAAGATCAGTTATAATAAGACAGTATGTTATACAGGGCTTCAGATTAATTTAATAGGAAATTAAGAATGATTACTATATTATATCCTGCTATTTTTAGGATAGCTGTCTGTGCCCTCAAATCTAGTACAAGTAGACAAACTGGAGCAGAATATAATCCATCTAAACAGAGTGGTATGAGTAATGTGGATTTTAAATCCTGATACACTATTAACAATATCCTCTGCCTTTTTTTTAGACAATTCCTCCCCTTTCACTCCCACAGTGTGCTCTGTACATTTTGGTTTCCCACCAACTCCCTCAGTTTTTAGATTGGGGGGGGGCAACCTGCTATTTACCTAAGTGGTTCCAAACTTTCTTACTTCTGGTCTTGATCTCAAGTTGTATTCCTTTACCTACAAAAGCCTCAAGGTTTTCCTTCATTATAGCTGAGTAGTTCTCTACTATACAAAAGTGTCCTGTCTTTCCAACCTATCTACAGTTGCTGGTAGAGTTGCCCATATTTTTCTCTGGTTCCTTGTCACATAGAGCATTATTTTCTCATATTTAATTTTTGGTCCATAAACCCTCTTTCAGGTTAAGTATATTCCTATACAAAGTATCTCAATGTATCCTACCTTCTGATCTACTCTGCCTATATTTCTTTCTGTTAGTGTATCAAGGTCATCTATGTTAGAGAGTATAGCCAACCTTCTTTGCCTCATTTCTGCTATGCTATTTTTCTGCCATTGGTTGTCTATCTACTTTTCTCCTTCATTTCACTGTCTGCCCCATTCATTTAGGCCTCTCTGCTACTGTTCCTGAAATCCTGATATTTTTTTCTCTGTCTCTAGAATGTCCTTCAGTATTTTTTGTAGGGTTGGATTGGTGGTCACAAATTAACTCAGTTTGTTTTTGTCATGGAAGCATCTTGTTTCTCCATTAATTTTGAGAGATAGTTTTGCAGGGTATATCAATCTGGGTTGGAGGTTATTATCTTTCAGTGCTTGGAATACTTCTCTCCAAGCTCTTCTTGATTTAATGGTTTATATCAAGAAGTCTGCCGTGATTTTGATGGGTTTTACTTTATAGGTGATCTATTTCTTTTCTCTGATGGCTTTTAATATTCTGTTCTTGTGATGAATTTCTGGGACCTTGATTATTATATGTCTGGGTGGAGCTCTGTTTTGGTTGTAGGTGGCTGGAGTTCTGTGTGCCTCATACATCTGAATATCATTCCCTTTTCTTATGGTTGGGAAGTTTTCTTTAATTATTTCCATGAATAGTTTCTGTATTTCCTTTGTGTTTACCCTTGATTCTT
This sequence comes from Hydrochoerus hydrochaeris, assembly GCA_004027455.1. Classification (NCBI taxonomy): domain Eukaryota; kingdom Metazoa; phylum Chordata; class Mammalia; order Rodentia; family Hydrochaeridae; genus Hydrochoerus; species Hydrochoerus hydrochaeris. Next base: position 69,759 of record PVLA01006305.1, read on the forward strand.
CACTCATATTTTTTTATTCTGAAGTTATAGATCCTCTTGTCATCTTCTAGCCTTTGTATTGTTACTTCCTGATTCCTTGTTATTTTTAAGCGATCTTTCCTTTTTTTATTTAAAGAGAAAAAAATGTAAAGGGTAGAGATAATACAGAATTTCAAAAAAAAAGATAAACAGTAACAAATCACTAGTTGATAAATTACGTATTCTCCTCTTAGAAATGTAGTTCAAGTTACAAAATTAAAGCATACAAAACAGATATTCAAACAGTGAGACTGTAAAAAGCTACACATGAGTTTCTACATGTAGTTATATCCTTTCTGTATTAGAGGGGAAAAACAAAACCTAGCAAGACAAAACAAAATAAATTCCTCAAAAACATGAAAATAAAAAGTTGTATAAAACCACAGTACAAGGTGATCCACAATGATTACTGTGTTGTTTCTTATTATCTTTAATAGAATTGTCTATATCATCAGGCATAATTGAATATAGCAGTATAATTGAATATAGTAGTACATAAAAATGTTAGTAAAAATAAAACATTGTAGAAAGTACAAAACTTCAAAGGCAGGTAATAATCAAACCATAGTGGATATTCTAGTGAATCTTGTCATCTTAAGTGAAGTTGCCTATACTCTCAGACTTGATACTATCAATCATAAAAGCTTTAAATAAAATCTATCAATACAAAACAGCAATCTAACAAACCAGATTTGATTATGATTAATCATGATAAAACAGTGTAGGTTATACAGAGCTTTACATTAAGTTAATAGGAAATTAAGGATGATTACTGTACTTTATCCTATTATTTTTGGGATAACTGTCTGTGCCCTCAAATCTAGTACAGGTAGAATGACTGGAATAGAATATAATGCATCTAAGCAGAGTGGTATGAGTAATGTGGCTTTTAAATCTTGGTGCACTATTAACAGTATAGTGTATCAAGGCCATCTATGTTAGAGATTCTAGTCATCATTCTCTGCCTCATTTCTGCTATGCTATTTTTCTGCCTTTGTCTGTCTATTTTTGTCTTTCATTCTACTGCCTTCCTTGCTCATTGAGGCCTTTCTGCCACTGTTCATGAAATCCTGGTATTTTTTCTCTCTCTCTCTAGAATGTCCTTCAGTATTCTCTGTAGGGTTGGAATGGTGGTCACAAATTCCTCAGGTTCCTCTTTGTCATGGAAGCATCTTATTTCTCCATTAGTTTCTAGTGACAGTTTTGCAGGGTACATCAACCTGGGCTGGAGGTTATTTTCTTTCAGCATTTGGAATATTCCACTCCAAGCTCTTCTTGATCTGATGGTCTGTGTAGAGAAGTGTGCTTGACCTTTATGGGCTTACCTTTATAGGTAATCTGTTTCTTTTCTCTGATGGCTTTTAATATTCTGTTTTTATATTGAATTTCTGGCATCTTGATTATTATATGTCTGGGTGTAGCTCTGTTTTGGTTAAGGTGGCTGGAGTTCTGTATGCCTCACATAACTGAATGTCATTTTCTTTTTTTTTTCATTTTTTTATTTAAAGAGAAAAAACAGGAAAAAGGTAGAAATATTACAGAATTTCAAGAAAAGAAGATAAACAGTATGAAATCACTAGTTGATACATTACATATTGTTCTTTTAGAAATAGTTATTCAAGTTACAGAATTAAAGCACACAAAGTGGACACTAAAGCAGTGTGAGTACAAACAGATCTGTTCAGCAATCCAACAAGAACCTAGAAATATGGTCATCAATCCTACACATCTAAACATACATGCAGCTATATCTTTTATAGCGCTTCCTATTTCCTCTTTTTTTACAATAGCAATTATACATTTTTAAAATTTTATTTAAAGAGAAGAGAAAAAAAACCAAAACAGAAAAAAGGGTAGCAACAATACAGAATTCTAAAAGACAGAAAGAAAAAGGAGAATGAGAAAAAGCCCCACTAAGAAATCAGTAATTTATAAATTACATACTGTCATCCCAGATGTAGTTGTTCAAGTTACAAAGTTAAAGAGTACATAGTAAATATTCAAACAGTCATACTACAAACAGTTTTGCTCAAAGATCAACAAAAATTCAGCAATATGGTCATCTATTTTACACACTCAAACATACATGCAGTTATATCCCTTAGAGTACTTTCTTTTCCTCTCTTTTTTACAATAGCAATTCCACATTTTGGTTTTATTACACTTGTAGTTCTTATTTACTTTTTACACTAGAGACACAATATGATATTTATAAATATGATTCTTATTTACTTTGCTAATGAGGATAGTCTCAAGATGTATCCATTTGCCTATGAAGGCCTCAAGATCATCCTTTTTATAGCTGAGTAATATTCCATTGTATAAAAATGCCACATCTTTTTCATCCACTCTGCAGTTGATGGGCATCTTGGTTGTTTCCAGGATTTAGCTATCACAAATTGTGCAGCTATGAACATGGGTGCACATATATCACTGTGATATGAACTTTTAAGTTCTTTGGGGAAAATACCCAGAAGGGGAATAGCTGGATTGAATGGGGCTTCCAATCCTAGTCTTCTGAGAATTCTCCATATGGATTTCCATAATGGTTGCACCAGTCTACATTCCCACCAACAGTGGAGCAGTGTTCCTTTTCCCCCGCAGCCTTGCCAATGTTTGTTATCAGTTGACTTCTTGATGGCAGCTATTCTTTCTGGAGTAAGGTGGAATCTAAATGCTGTTTTAATTTGCATTTCTTGAGTGACCAGTGATGGTGAACATTTCTTCATGTATTTATTTGCCATTTGTATATCTTTCTCTGAGAACTGTGTGTTCATCTCAGATGCCCATTTTTGGAGAGGGTCTTTGAATTTGGGTGGCTTGATGTTTTTTCAATTCTTTATATATTCTGGACACAAGTCCTTTGTCTGAGGGGTTCATTTTTTTATTTAAAGAGAAAAAAACATGTAAAGGGTAGAGATAATACAGAATTAAAAAAAGATAAACAGTAAGAAATCATTAGTTGATAAATTACATATTTTCCTCTTAGAAATAGTTGTTCAAGTTACAAAATTAAAGGATAAAAAGTAGATATTCAAACAGTGAGACTGTAAACAGCTACGCATGCATGAGTCTCTACATGTATTTCTATAAACTTAAAGCCTTAAAATCTTACTGAGATAAAGTAAATAATACCTAAATAAATATCATGTCTGAGGATTTGAAGACTCATTTTTTTTAATTGAAAGAGAAACAAAAGCATGTAAAGGGGAGAGGTAATACAGAACTCCAAAAAAAAAAAGATAATAAGAAATCACTAGTTGATAAATTACATTTTATTCTCTTAGAAATAGTTGTTCAAGTTACAAAATTAAAGCATACAAAGTAGATAGTCAAATAGTGAGACTGTAAAAAGCTATGCATGCATGAGTATCTGCATGTATTTCTATCCTTTCTGTATTAGAGAGAAAAACAAAACTTAGCAAGACAAAACAAAACAAAATCCTATAAAAACATGAAACCAAAAAGTCATATAAAACCACAGTACAAGGTGACCTACAATGATTACCATGTTGTTTCTTATTATTTTCAAATGAATGTCTCTATCATCAGGCATAATTGAATCTAGCAGTATAATTGAGTAAAGCAGTAAATAACAATATTAGTAAACATAAAACATTGTAGACAGTATAAAACTTCAAAGGCAAGTTATAATCAAACCAGAGTGGATATTCTAGTGGATCTTGTCATCTTAAGTGCAGTTGCCTATACTCTCAGACTTGATACTATCAATCATAACAGCTTTGAATAAAATCGATCAATACAAAACAATGATCCAACAAACCAATTTTGATTATGATTAATCATGGTAAATCAGTGTAGGTTTTACAGAGATTTAGATTAAGTTAATAGGAAATTAAGGATGATTACCATACTATATCCTGTTATTTTCGAGATTACTGTCTGTGCCCTCAAATCTAGTGCAGGTATAATGACTGCAACAGAATATAGTACATGTAAACAGAGTAGTGTGAGTAATGTGGGTTTTAAATCCTGGTGCACTATTAACAATATAGTGTATCAAGGCCATCTATGTTAGAGATTCTAGTCATCCTTCTCTGCCTCATTTCTGCTATGTTATTTTTCTGCCTTTGTCTGTCTACTTTTCTCTTTCATTCTACTGCCTTCCCTGCTCATTGAGGCCTTTCTGCCACTGTTCCTAAAATCCTGGTATTTTTTTCTCTCTCTCTACAAGAGCATTCCAACCCTACAGAGCATACTGTCCCCTAATTATGCTCTGTAGGGTTGGAATGGTGGTCACAAATTCCTCAGGTTCCTCTTTGTCATGGAAGCATCTTGCTTCTCCATCAACTTCTAGTGACAGTTTTTCAGGGTACATCAATCTGGGCTGGAGGTTATTTTCTTTCCTGGCCTTCAATACTTCACTCCAAGCTCCTCTTGATCTGATGGTCTGTGTAGAGAAGTCAGTCATGATTCTGATGGGCTTACCTTTATAGGTAATCTGTTTATTTTCTCTGACAGCTTTTAATATTCTGTTTTTATATTGAATTTCTGGCATCTTGATTATTATATGTCTGGGTGTAGATCCGTTTTGGTTGTAGGTGGCTGGAGTTCTGTATACCTCACACAACTGAATGTCATTTTCTTTTCCCAAGCTTGGGAAGTTTTCCATAATTATTTCCATGAATATCCTTTGTAATTCACCTTTTTGTATTCCTGCTTCTTTGTTCATGCTTCTTATTCTTAAATTATAGATTTTCTTGTCATCTTCTAGCCTTTGTATTGTTACTGCCTGTTTCCTTGTTATTTTTCAGAGATCTTTCCTTTCATGATCACACATTGCAAACTTGTCCTCAAGTTTTGATAGTCTATCCTTAGTTTCTTTTAAGGAGTTTTGCCAGCTGTCAATGGAGTTTTTAATTTCCTGGTAATCTCTTTGAATCTGCTTCATGTATTCTATATTTTCTTTATATTCTTTATCGAATGTTTCCTTTTTTTGTGTTCCTCCCTTCTTCCATCTATGTCTTCCTGAGAGATGCTTAGCATTTCTTTTATTACTCTGCTCATATCTTGCTTTACCTGATTTGCTATTTCAGTTTTGAGCTTGTCTACAAGGTTCCGAAGATATCTCTTAATGTCTATTGAAGCCATGTCTGATGTTGCATGTTTGTTGCCCTCAGTTTCCCTTGTTTTTCCCTCTCCTGGATCAGTGCTCTCAGGGTTCTGGGATGGGGGCTTCCTCTTGCCTCTCTCTCCTGTCATGGTCCCAGCCTCCTCCACACAGGTGTACAATGGAGGTCCTAGCCCACTTCCCTGTTGGCCATGGTTCCTCCGAATCACACTGGGGAGGGACCTCCACACTCTCCTGCCTGCTCTTGTCACTGAGGTGTAAGCAGGGGCTGAGTATGCCAGCTCCTCCCGACTGGACCAGCCAAACTTCAGATGCCTTCACCAGGTTAGTGTGTGCTAGGCATAGTGAATCAATTTGAGATGTCTCATTGGGTCCTGGTCAGGGGCACAGCCCAGTCCAAGCAAATCCCATGAATCTGCTCTGGGGAGGGAGCAACCAACTGATGTCACTGCTCCCAGTTCAGCCTCCTCCTGCCCAATTACAACATGTCACCCATTTGGTCGCACCCTTCCCATAGGGGGGGTCTCATTCCCAGCACTGACTTTGGATTAATGAAGGTCCCTTTGCTGGCTCAGCTCTCTGTTGGGTTCACCAACCCCTGACTTCAGCATGGCTGTGGTTCCTGTGAGTGGTGGCGAGAACGAGTTTGGGTGGCTCTGCCAGCCAGTGCAAATCTGCGAATTCAGGCCAGCACAAACTTGGTGGGTTGTGGTGAAAATGTCATGTCTGGTAACCTTAGCAGTTCCAATTGTAGCCCCTAGACTGCATGTTTGACAAGCTTTTTTATGTTTTAATTTCTTCCTGTGTCAAGAAGATTCATCTCCCTCTGTCTTGGTCTCTCCAGGATGTTTTATTCTGGCATGTGAATTGTTTCTCCTGGGAGGCTTTGTATTTTGTTGCTCACTGATCAGCCATCATTAGCCTCTCTAGATCTTTCCTTTTTCAGTCAGACATTGCAAATTTATCTTCAAATTTTGTTAATCTATCTCTAGTTTCTCTCAGGGAATCTTTCCAGCTTTGATGGAGTTTTTAATTTCCTGGTAATCTCTTTGAATCTGTTTCATGTATTCTAGGTTTTCTTTATATTCTTCATTGAACATTTCTTTCCTTTTTTTGTGTTCCTCCATTCTTCTGTGTGTGTCTTCTTGAGAGGTGCTTAACATTTCTTTTATTCATCTTCTTATATCTTGCTTTACTTGAATTAGTATTTCAGTTTTGAGCTTGTCTATGATGTCACGAAGATATCTCTTTATGTCTGCTGATGCCATGTCTGATATTGCATGTTTGTTGCACTCAATCTCTTCTCCATTTACCTTTCCTGAATCAGTATTGGCAATTGGGAGCTGGAGGATTTTTATTGCTTTCTTTTGTCATGTTTTTGGTTTCTTTCATACAGGTGTATAGAGGAGTTCCCAGCCCCTTTTCTTGTTGGTTATGGTTCTTCTGAAGTGCACTGGCTAGGGATTTCTGCACTCTCTAGTTTGCTGTTGGTCACTGAGGTGCAAGTATGGGTGGCATATGCTTGCCCCTCCCCTCTGAGCCAGTCGACCAGTGGGGGCCTTCACCACGTTAGTATGTGCCATGTGTATGGAATCAGTTTGGGACAACTTATTGGGTCCTGGTCAGGGGCATGACTCAGGCCAAGCAGATTCCATCAATCTGCTCTGGGTAAGGAGCAACCAACTGAAGTCACTTCCATTCCTTGTTCATGCCCATCTTGCCCGATTCCAACATGTTGTCCAGTTGGTCGTACCTTTCCTGTGGGAGGGTCTTATTCTGAGTACTCACCAAGGGATAGTGCGGGACCCCAAGCCAGCTGTGTTCTCTGTTGGACTCACCGACCCCTGACTTCAGCATGACTGCGGCTCTGGTGGTGAGTGCACTGCGATCATGAGTTTGGGCACCTCCAGCAAGAATGCTGTGGCCTCGAACCTGAGTTACTCTGATGGTAGCCCTGCAACCATGCATTTGACCAGCTCTTTCCCTATTAGTTTTTTCCTCAGTCAAGAGGATCCATTTCCCTTTGCCTGGTCCTGTTATTCCAGCACTGAGTTGTTTCTCTCAGGGAGGCTCTGTATTTTGCTGCTTACTGATCTGCCATCTTTAGCTCTGCCCCCAGATTATCTTGACAAGCCCAAAAAATTAAAAAAAAACCCTTGGTAGATGAGATCAAGTTGAAGTTAGGCCAATAGGGTGTAGCCTAATCCAATAAGACTGATGTTTATACCTGTTATAGTCAGGGTTTGCAAGGAACATAATTACAGGACACATAATTCATAGTATTATTTTATAATAGCCATCCAAAGAGTTAAATACAAGAAGTGCAAAATCTGGGTGTGGTGGTGCACACCCGTAATCCCAGCACTTGGGAGGCCAAGGCAGGAGGATTGCTGTGAGTTCAAGTCCAGCCTGCACTACAAAGTGAGTTCAAGTCCAGCCTGAACTGCATAGTGAAACCTTGTCCAAAAAACACAAAAGACACTGGGTGTGGTGGATCACACCTGTAATCCCAGAATTTGGGAGGCTGAGGCAAGAGGATTGTTGTGAGTTCGACACCAGCCTGGTCTACAAAGTGAACTCATGGCCATCCTGAACTGCATAGCGAGACCCTGTCTCAAAAAAGACAAAAAAAAAAAAAAAAGACAAAAGACAAGAAAAGTACAGGAAATCTGTCCACACACTAAGACCCAAGAAATCCAGTTGAGGACCTGAATCCCACAGCAATGTCCTGCATGAGTCCAGCTGAAGACCTAGAGCCCACAACAATTTTTCATGCAAGTCTATTTCATGGATCTGCACTGGGAAGGCCCAAAGGTCAGTGGTGGAAACTAGAAAGTCTGTGCCAGTGGGATGAAAGATCTGTGCCAATAGGTTGAGGGTTCTGCACTGGAGTTAGACAGCAACACTCAAAATAAAGACCAGGGCTCCCCTGAAAAGTACCATAGCCATTCTCAGTGACAACAAGGTCCTGAGCTCCTTTAATGATGAGAACAGCTGAGTTCATATCAGGAAGCCAGCATGACAAACTTCTCCTGGAGATTGAACAGCATTCAGTCTTCCCCTTCAGAGCCAGGAAGCAATGCTCAAAGTAAGGACCAGGGCTCCCCCACAGTGAATTGCTGCCATCCTCAGGGACAAAGTCTTGAGGTCCTCTGATGATAATAGTCAAGTTCATATCAGGAAAGAAACTCCTCCAGGAGAACCAATGGTAACAAGAGAACCAACAACACCATGAAGAACCAACACTATTACTTCTTCCTCACCAGTTCTTTTTATCTTTGCAACAATCCTCAGGTGGGCCATCCACGCAGCATCTGCTGATTCAGTTCAGCTGGTATTACAAATTAACCACCATTTATCAATCCACCATTGTACCTTTTAATTTTCAGGCTGGAGATTGAATCCAGGGTCTAGGGCATGCTAAGCACTTGCTGCACCCCTGAGCTACACCTCTATCCTGGATGTCTTTGTAAAAAAGGAAAAGCTTTTGGAAGACAGAAAACACATGGGTTAGGGGGAGTACAGGACGGCCTTGTGAGGATTGAGGCAGAGGTTGGAGTGATGCTATCATAGGCCAAAGAACTTCTGGGACTGTGGGAAACTGGAACAGGCATGGAAATGAGGCAGGAGATTAGGGAGTAGCAACCTGTTGAGCAAGTGGGTTGGATCTGTCAATCATGGAGATCTAGGCCACATATATACAAGTTTCCAAACCCTGTAGCTAGGACCAATCAGAAAGTGCTATCCTTAGTTCTGGTGAAAATTCAAGCAGGCTTTTGATAGGATGGCCTGAATCTGACTTCAGCCTGAAGAATGGGGGTACAGAAGACTCAGCCATTAACCTCATGGCTGCTGTGAGCTCTCTCAGTGGCCCACACCCCTCTGCAGTATGCACTTCTTTCCTGGCCTTTCATAAATGTAAAACCTTTTTTTTTTTTTTTGCATGTCTTGTCTGTTTTTTGTCCAGGACACCAAAGACCTGGAGTATGCAGAACCCCAGAACCCAGTAACAGAAGGGCCACCAAAAGAAAAGCAGCTTGATTCTTTAGTTGTGTCCCCTCTGAAGCTTTTGTCAATGGTACACATAGTCCTGACCAAGTTGCAAGCTGGTTTCTGACAAGGAACCCTTGGATGGCTTTAAAGAGGCGATTGTGGCCAGGTGTGGTGGCATATGCCTATTATCACACTTAGGAGGCTGAGGCAGGAAGATAGTTGTGAGTTTGAGACCAGCATGGGCTACAAAGTGAGCTAAAGTCCAGCCTGAACTGCATAGTGAGACCCTGTTTCAAAAAGACAAAAAAAGGGCTTCAGATTGAGCTTAGTGGCACAAGTGCCTGCAAAAAACTGCCATCCTAGGCAGAAACACCACGGCCAGCATGGATTTCAGTGAGCTCCTTTGGGAAAATGGCCAAGACATTTTTTAAAATCCATTTTATTTCAAAGAGAAAATAAAATAAAATTAAAATTAAATCCCAGGACAACAATGGTACATACATTTGCACATTGTCATCTCCAAATCATTCACCCAGAGCACAAGATGTCTGCATTCAATTGTCTGAATGATATCAGCACAAACCTTTCTTTTCAGTGAACTCAGACAAATCTCTTGAGGCCTCTAGCTTCTCCTCAAGATGTTTCTTATGGGGGCCCATGAAGGTCCTTTTCTCTTGGGCTGTTTGGAAGTGGCCATGGTCAAACTTGGAGGTGATGTTGATGAACTTGAGCTCAATGTTCTCCGGGGCTCAGCAGCTGTGGTGCACCAGAGTAGTGTAACTATCTTAACTATCTTTTTCATGTACATATATGTATATATGCATATATATGTTGTTTCTTTCAGCTTCTCACAGTAGTGAGACAATATGATGTTTACACATGTGTGTCTGATTTATTTCACTTATGAGTATGGTCTCAAGTTGTATCCATTTACCTATAAAAGTCTCCAGTTTATCCTTTATGACTGAGTAGTACTCCATTGTATAAAACACCACATCTTTTTTATTTATTCCTGTTGATGGGAATTTAGGTTGTTTCAAGATCTAGCTCTTACAAATTGTGCTGCTATAAACATTGGTGCACATACATCACTGTGGTGTGATGTTTTTAATTCTTTTGAGAAAATATCTAGAAGGGAAATAGCTGGGTTGAATGGTACCTCTAGTCCTAGTTTTTTGAGGAATCTCCACACTGACTTCCACAGTGGTTGCACCAGTCTATACTCCCACCAACAGTGGAGAAAGGGTCCTTTTTATCTACAGCATCTCCAGTATTTGTTATTGCTTTATTTCTTGATAGTAGCCATTCTTTCTGGGGTGAGATGAAATCTCAGTGTTGTTTTAATTTGCCTTTCTTCAAAGACCAGTGATGTGGAACACTTTTTCGCATATTTTTTGCTGTTTATATGTCTTCATCTGGAGAAGTGTGTATTCATTTCAAATGCCCATTTTTGGATTGGGTCTACAAATCTTGGCAGACTGATTTTTTGAGTATTTTTTATGTTCTCCATGGTAATCCTTTGTCTGAGGTACAGCTGGCAAATGTTTTCTCTTACATTGCAGTTGTCTCTTCACTCTATTGGTGGTTTCTCTTGCTGTGCAAAACCTTTTCAATAGGATGAGATTCCAGTTGTTGATTCTTTTTGATAATTCCTGTGCAGTTGGGGTTTTGTTCATAATGTCTTCAAGAGCCTTACCATCTTCAAGTAGTTTTACCTACTCTTCCAGCAGATTTAATATTTCTGTTTTAATATTAAAATCTTTGATCTATTCAGAGTTTAGTTTAGTGCATAGTGAAAGATATGGGTCCAGTTTCAATCTTCAGCATGTGTAGAGCCAGTTTTTCCAGCACCATTTATTAAAGAGGCTATCTTTTCCCAGTGAATGTGTTTGGCACCTTTGTCAAAGATAAGGTGGCTGAGTATGTCTGGAGTTATTTCTGCATTTTCTAATCCATTCCATTGATATTTGGGTCTTTTTTTAAAATCACAGTAGCTTTGTAGTATAATTTCAAGTCAGGAATTGTGATGCCTCCTCTCTTGTCTTTGTTGCCCAGGATCGCCTTTGCTATTCTAGGTCTCTTCTGGTTCCAGAAGAATTTTGTGATTGTTTTCTCTAATTCTGTGAGATATGCTATTAGAATTTTGATTAGGATTGCATTGCAACAACTTTGGAAGTAAGGCCATTTTCACTATATTTGTTCTTCCTAAGAACCATTTTCTAATATGCTCTTCAATCTCCTTTTTCAGTGTATTGTAGTTTTCAATGTAGAAGTGTTTTACATCCTTTCTTAGATTGATTCCTAGGTGTTTCATTTTTTTGGAACTTATTTTGAAAGATGTTTCCCTGATTTGTCTCTCAGTGATTTTGTTATTTGTGTACAGGAAGGCTATTGATTTTTGAGTGTGGACTTTACATCTAGCTACACTACTGAATTTGCTTATTAAATCTACCAGTGTTTTAGTGGTATTTTGGGGTCTTCTATGTAGAGTATCATGACATCTGCACATAGTGATAGTTTAACTTCTTCCTTTCCTATCTTTATTCCCTTTATTTCTTTCTCTTGTCTAATTACCCCAGTTAAAGTTTCCAGGACTCTGTTGAATAAGAGTAGAGAGAGTGGACAGCCTTATCTTGTTTCTGATTTTAGAGAGAAAGCTTTCAGTTTTTGTTGATTTAATATGATGCTGACTGTTGGTTTCTCATAGATGCATTTTATCAGATTGAGGTAAAGACCATCTTTTACAATTTTCTGTACAATTTTCTTATCATGAATGGGTGTTGGACTTTGTCAAAAGATTTTTATGCATCTGTTGAGATGATCATATGATTTTTGTCATTGGCTCTGTTAATATTGTGTATTACATTTATTGATTTACATATGTTGAACCATCCCTGCATCCCTGGAATGAATCCCACTTGATCATGGTATATAATCTTCTGGATGACTTGCTGTATTCTGTTTGCTGGTATCTTATTGAAGATTTTTGCATCTACATTCATTATGAAAATTGGCCTGTAATTCTCTTTCTTAGTTGGGTCCTTTCTGGTTTTGGAATCAGACTAATGCTTGCTTCCAGGAATGAATTTGGAAGTATTGTTTCCCTTTCAATTTCATTAAAGAGCTTGAGAAGTAGTGGTGTTAGCTCTTCACTAAATTTCTTGTAGAATTCAGCAGTGAATCTGTCAGGCCCTGGGCTTTTCTTTGTTGATAGATTTTAAAATACATCTTCAATTTCATTTATTGATATTGGGTTATTTAGGATTTTTATATCTTCTTGATTCAGCTTTGGTAATTTATATGTATCTAGGCATCTGTCCATTTATTCTGTATTTTCCATCTTATTAGAATACAAGTTTTCAAAGTAGGTATAGATGATTTTCTGGATTTCTGCAGGGTCTGTTGTGATTTTACCCTTTCCATTCCTAATTACATGGATTTGAGTCTTTTCTTTCCTTTTTAAAATAAAGGTGCATAAGGATTTGTCAGTTTTATTTAATATGTTAAAGAGCGAATTCTTTGATTCATTGATTCTTCATACTGTTTTCTTAGTCTCTAATACATTAATTTCTGCTCTGATTGTTATAATTTCCTCCCTTGTATGAGCTTTTGGTCTAGCTTGCTTTTCTTTTTCTAGCAGCTTGAGGTTCAAAATTAAGTTATTTATATGCTCTTTCTCTGTTTTTTTTGATATGGATATTTACTGCTATAATTTTCCCTGTTAAGACTGATTTCATTGTGTCCCATAAGTTCCGGTATGTTGTATTGTTATCATTCAACTGTAAAAGCTGTCTAATTTCTTCTTTAATTTCATCTGAACACATTAGTTTTTTATAGGTGCTATTTAATTTCCATGTGTTTATGAAGTTCTTGTGGTTTCCTCTGGCATGGATTTCTAATTTCATCGCACTGTGGTCTTATATTGTGCATGGGATAATTTCAATTCCTTTGCATTTACATAAGCATATTCTATGAGCCAGTATGTGGTCTATTTTGGAGAATGCTGCATGTGCAGCTGAGAAGAATGTGTATTCTGATGTTTTGGGGTGGAACACTCTACAAACATCTATTAAGTTGATTTGTTAAAGACTTTGGTTCAGTTCTATTATTTCATTATTAATATTTTGTCTAGCTGATCTGTCTTTTTGTGACCTTGGGGTATTGAGGTCTCCCAGTACAATTTTATTAGGGCTTATTTGATTTTTTATGTCCATTAGTATTTGTTTTATATAGTTGGGGTACACTGGTATTTGTTGCATATTTATTAGTGATTGTTAACTCTTCCTCTTGGATTGTTTCCTTTATGAGGATATAGTGACCTTCTTTATCTCTCTTAATCAGTCTTGGCTTGAAATTCACTTTGTCTACACATAGAATAGCTACCCCTGCTTCTTTCTGGGCTTCTGTTGCAGTGAGTATTGTTTTTCTCCTTTGATTTTCAGTCTATGAATTTCTTTTTGAATTAAATATACTTCTTGAATGCAGCATATTGTTAGATGTTGCTTCTGATCCATTCTGGCAGTCTGCTTTTTTTGATTGGTGAATTGAGACCATTAACATTGATGATTACAACTGATATGTATTGACTTATCCTTGTCATATTATTTTCCTATTGTTGGCTCCCCCCTTTTCCCCTCTCTCTAATTGTTTGCCATCCCTGCTGAATTCCTTCTGTTGGGGTTCATGGATCTGTAGTCCTTATTATCTCTTTCTAGAATGTCCTTCAGCACATTTTGGAATGCTGGTGGTTATAAATTTCCTCAAATGCTTTTTGTCTTGAAAGTATGTTATTTCTCCATCAGTTTTGAAAGATAGTTTTGTGGGGTACATCAATCTGGTTTGAAAATTGTTTTCCTTTAGAACTTGGAGTACTTCACTCCAAGCTCTTCTTGACCTGAGAGTTTATGCTGAGAAGTCAGCTGTGATTCTGTTGGGCTTCCCTTTATAGGTGATATGTTTCTTTTCCCTAACAGCTTTCAGGATTTTATTCTGTTGAATTTCTGGAATCTTGAATAAGATATGCCTGGTTGTAGAACTTTTTTTGATCATGGCCAATTGGAGTTCTACATGCCTTGCTTATGTCAAATTCTTTTTCTCTGCCAGGAAAGTTTTCTGCCATGGTGTCTGTGAAATTTTTTTTACTTTTTCTTTTGATATCTCCTGCTTTTTCATTGATTCCAATCAATATTAAGTTACTTCTTTGTCTCATCTAGCAGCTGCTGGATTGATTTCTCATTGTCTCTTGCTATTTTTGAGAAATCTTTCTTTTCCCCAATTGCTAACTACAAGCCTGTCTTCAGTATGATTCTATCCTCACATTGGCCTAATCTGCTTTGCATACTTTGATGGAGTTTTTAATATCCTGGATATCTGCTTGAATCTGCTTTATGGATTCCATTTCTTTCATATGTTGAACTTTCATAATTTTCTTAAGCTCATCTATTTCTTGTTTTTAAATTTTTTTATTTAAAGACAAACAAAAGCATGTAAAGGTTAGAGATAATACAGAATTCCAAAAAAAAAGATAATAACAAATCACTAGTTAATAATTTACATATTGTCCTCTTAGAAAAAGTTGTTCAACTTACAAAATTAAAGCATACAAAGTAGATAGTCAAACAGTGAGAGTGTAAACAGCTATGCATACATGAATCTCTACATGTATTTCTATCCTTTCTGTATTAGAGGGAAAAACAAAACTTAGCAAGACAAAACAAAACAAAATCCTATAAAAATATGAAACCAAAAAGTCATATAAAACCACAGTAGAAGGTAACCTACAATGATTACTGTGTTGTTTCTTATTATCTTCAATAGAATGTCTGTATCCTCAGGCATAAATGAATCTAGCAGTATAATTGAGTAAAGCAGTAAATAACAATATTAGTAAACATAAAACATTGTAGACAGCATAAAACTTCAAAGGCAAGTTATAATCAAGCCAGAGTGGATATTCTAGTGGATCTTGTCATCTTAAGTGCAGTTGCCTATACTCTCAGACTTGATACTGTCAATCATAACAGCTTTGAATAAAATCGATCAATAAAAAACAGTGATCCAACAAACTAGATTCGATTATGATCAATCATGGTAAAACAGTGTAGGTTTTACAGAGCTTTAGATTAACTTAATAGGAAATTAAGGATGATTACCATACTATATCCTGTTATTTTTGGGATTGCTGTCTGTGCCCTCAAATCTAGTACAAGTAGAATGACTGGAACAGAATATAATACATGTAAACAGAGTAGTGTGAGTAATGTGGGTTTTAAATCCTGGTGCACTATTAACAATATAATGTATCAAGGCCATCTATGTTAGAGATTCTAGTTATCCTTCTCTGCCTCATTTCTGCTATGCTATTTTTCTGCCTTTGTTTGTCTAGTTTTCTCCTTCATTCTACTGCCTGCCCCACTCACTGAGGCCTTTCTGCCACTGTTCCTAAAATCCTGGTATGTTTTTTCTCTCTCTCTAGAATGTCCTTCAGTATTCTCTGTAGGGTTGGATTGGTGGTCACAAACTCCCCCAGTTCCTCTTTGTCATGGAAGCATCTTGCTTCTCCATCAACTTCTAGTGACAGTTTTTCAGGGTACATCAATCTGGGCTGGAGGTTATTTTCTTTTAGGCCTTGGAAGACTTCGCTCCATGCTCTTCTTGATCTGATGGTCTGTGTAGAGAAGTCAGTCATGATTCTGATGGGCTTACCTTTATAGGTAATCTGTTTCTTTTCTCTGATGGCTTTTAATATTCTGTTTTTATATTGAATTTCTGGTATCTTGATTATTATATGTTTGGGTGTAGCTCTATTTTGGTTGTAGGTGGCTGGAGTTCTGTATGCCTCACATAACTGAATGTCATTTTCTTTTCTCATGCTTGGGAAGTTTTCCTTAATTATTTCTAAGAATAGCCTTTGTAATTCACCTGTATGTATTCTTGCTTCTTCATTCACACTTCTTATTCTGAAATTATAGATTCTCTTGTCATCTTCTAGCCTTTGTATTGTTACTTCCTGTTTCCTTCTTATTTTTACGAGATCCTTCCTTTCATGATCACACATTGCAAACTTGTCTTTAAGTTTTGATAGTCTATCCTTAGTTTCTTTTAAGGAGTTTTGCCAGCTTTCATTGGAGTTTTTAATTTCCTGGTAGTCTCTTTGAATCTGCTTCATGTATTCTATATTTTGTTTATAGTCTTTATCAAATGTTTCTCTCCTTTTTTTGTGTTCCTCCCTTCTTCCATCTGTATCATCCTAAGAGATGCTTCCTGAGAGCATTTCTTCTATTACTCTACTCATATCTTGCTTTACCTCATTTACTATTTCAGTTTTGAGCTCATCTACATGGTTCCAAAGATATCTCTTAATTTCCATTGAAGCCATGTCTAATGTTGCATGTTTGCTGCCCTCAGTCTCCCTTGTTTTTCCCTCTCCTGGATCAGTGCTCTCAGGGTTCTGGGCTGGGGGCCTCCTCCTACCTCTCTCTCCTGTCATGGCTCTGGCTTCCTCCACATGGGTTACAGTGCAGGTCCCAGCCCCCTTCCCTGTTGGCCATGTTGAAGCATGCTGGCAAGGGAACTCCGCCTTCTCCTGCCTTCTCTTGTCACTGAGGTGTAAGCAGTGGCTGTGTTTGCCTGCCCCTCCCCACCGGGCCAGCGAAACTTCAGGTGCTTTCACCCAGTTAGTGCTTGTTAGGTGCAGGGAATTGATTTGGGATGGTTCATTGGGTCCTGGCCAAGGGCACGGCCCAGTCCAAGTAAATCCCATGAATGTGCTCTGGGGAGGGAGGAACCAACTGAAGTCACTGTTGCTCCCAGTTCAGGCTCCCCCTGCCCGATTCCAACATGTCACCCATCTGGTCATGCCCTTCCCGTGGGAGGGGGTCTCATTCCCAGCACTGACCATGGATTAATGAAGGTCCCTCCACTGGCTCCACTCTCTGCTCTCCATTGTGCTCACCAAGCCCTGACTTCCGCGCTGCTGCGCTTCCTGTGAGTGATGGTGGGAACGAGTTTGGGTGGCTCTGCTGGCCGGCGTGGATTCAGGCCTTTGCAAACTTGGCAGGTCACTGTGAACAAAAACACTGTGTCCCGTAATGTTTAGCTGTTTCAGTTGTAGTCCCAAAATATTTGATGAACTTTTTTACGTTTTAATTTCTTCCTGTGTCAAGAGGATCTATCTCCCTCTGTCTGGGTCTCTCCAGGGTGTTTTATTCTGGCAAATGAGTTGTTTCTCCCGGGAGGCTTTGTATTTTGTTGCTCACTGATTGGCCATCTTGTCTTCTATTTCTTTGTTCATATCTGGTCTCCCATCACAAGCATGGTCTTTATGTGAGAGATTATTTCTGATTTCATTTTCTCCAGAGCCCCATTCACTTGCTTTGTTGTTTTCACTTCAGAGAGCCCTGGTGGGGGGGCTTGCAGATTGTACAATCTCATTGCCCTCTGGATTTGCCTTTGGTGAACTTGATGTCTAGGGTTGAATTTTGTTCAAATGTCTTTTCATTTTTTTTCTTTCTTTTTCCAATTTAATTCTTGGGGTAATGCTTGTAAATTGCCTGTGGTTGGTTGCTTTATTGCTAGTATTTAGGATCCCTAGATGATGACTTCTTCTCTTAGGTATCTTCCAGGTATAGCTGGTTTTTGAGTTTCAGTCTGTTGGAAGACTTTACCTCTTCAGTTTGTTGGAGATGGGAAGTTGTTGCTTGTTTGGCCTAGTGCCTGGTTCTTTGGCACTGTGCCACAGTGTTTTCTGTGACCCTTAGTTAATCTCAGTCATGGAATACCAGGACCAACAGCTGTTTAGAACAGTTATGCCAACTTTGGCTATAGTGGTACCAATAGCATGAAACACATCCTAGAAAATGACAAACTGAGCTAACCCCCTTTTTTTGCCTTTTGGAGGCAGAGTCTTGTTATTGCAGTTAAGGCTGGCCATGTGCTCACTTTGTAGCCCAGGCTGGTCTTGAACTTGTAACAATCCTGCAGCCGCAGCCTCCTGAGTGCTGGGGTTACAGGCGTGCACCACCATGCTTGGCTAAATTGAACTAACCCTTAATTTGCCACTTTTAATCATATGAAAAGATTTGTGGTTATATAACAAAATGTAAGACAAACCAGAAAATTATATGCCATATACAAATCAATTTTGCCCATAGGGGTTAGAATTTAAAATGGATTAAGGAGAAAATGAAGAAGTGGAAGAAGAGGAAGAGATTAGAAACAAAGTTGGAGGACAAAGGGGAATCATGCCAACTTTGGGAAACTGGTGCAGAAGACTGAAAGAAAAGAGAGATGGAAGAGATAAAAGGAAGAGCAGAACAGAACCGCAACCATGAAGAGGTTATGAATCATATTCATACTCATATAAAAACAAGATCAAACAATGGAAGAAAAAGAGAGGAAAAAAGTAAACAAATGAAAGAAGAAGAAAAAGGTCCACTTTTAGGGTTCTCTCTGGTTTTACTAGTAGACAATGTGTGGAGACAGAGTCCTGGCCTGTGCAGATCTCTCCCAGGAAAGCAGCAGTAGCTTTGTAGTGGGGTAGTAGATAATCTCAATAAGCCTGAGCTGAGACAAGACTCATTGGGTTTACCACTGTCTAAGGAATTTCCACGGGTCTGAGTCCAGCTGGGAGCTGCTAGATGGAGCCAACAGCAGTTCTGGATTTTGGGTTTATCTGGCCTGTTTGCAAGATGTCTTCCAGCTAATTGCTCTCTCCTATGGGAGGACTAAGCTCTGCACTCACTGCCAGTCAGTGCATTCCCTCATGTCTGCTGTTTTCCTCCACTACTGCTTCTCTCCATAGAGGCCTCCAGGGTCACCAGCTGTCAGTCTGGGTGTGTAGGTTTGAACTGATTCTTGCATGCAGTGAATCCCATCTGAGGGAGAAGGTGCTACCAGCTACCTCCGTTGTTCGAGTTTCTCTTTTCACTCTCTCTGTGGGCTTCAATTTGCAGTTCATATTCTTCCTGGGTCCAGTGGACCCACTTCCTTCCTTGTCTTTCTCATGATGTTATATGCTATTGCTTGGACAGTGACTCTCAGAGAAGCTGTTGTCTCTGCTGTTTACTGCTCTGCCATCTTGGTCTCCTTCCTGAGACATTGTCTTTAGTGATACATTTGGTTTCAAAGACACAACTGGCATAGAGTCCAGGGTAGTTTTGTATTTCCTATGGTTGAACACATTAACTCTCTGTTAATTCTAAGAGGAAGTTGTTAAAGCATTTTAGATGAATGCATTTCTTTAGTACATGACATTGCAGGCTGATGTTACTCTGTCGGCCAAGGCAGTGTGCCTGCATTTGCATCTTTTGGCTCCAGAACATCATAATTCTTAAAGATTTACAAGGTTCCAACTCAACCCTCCCAAAGTCATTTTAAATCGTAGGGCATGGAAATGTAGCCTACACCTATATTTCCCAAGGGACTGATGTAATGCAATTTGTATAAAATAATCATGATGAGTGAGAGGAAAGAGTAGGCCTTTGCATTAAAATAAAATCAGCCTGGAAATCACTCATTTCAGGGTCTGCCTTTCAGAACCCCATTTAGCTTTTAAATACTTTTCTTTCCAGACTTGCTTTGATGAAC
Source organism: Hydrochoerus hydrochaeris (assembly GCA_004027455.1). Taxonomy (NCBI): domain Eukaryota; kingdom Metazoa; phylum Chordata; class Mammalia; order Rodentia; family Hydrochaeridae; genus Hydrochoerus; species Hydrochoerus hydrochaeris. The sequence continues at coordinate 89,449 of PVLA01006305.1, forward strand.
CGCTCTCATCTGAGTGATTACTCCTGACATTTAGCTGCTTGTACAATTAGCCAGGGCCATTCTGTTCTCTAGGAGAAAGACTGTGTAGCGAATTTGCTTTTGTAAAGCAAATGCATCCCTTGACTTGGGAGAGTGGCTTTGGGTAAGTAGTGAAGATACTGCCTGGAAGCCAGCTGTGGTGTCCTATGCCTGTAATTTCAGCACCATGGGAGACTGAGGCAGGAGGATCACAAGTTTAAGCCTAGCCTGAGCAGATTAGTGAGTTAGTGAGACCTTGTCTCACAATTTAAAAAAAAATGATGGCAGAAGACCGAGCTGGTGATAGAGAACACAATTACCCTTGCCACATGCCCTCTCTGTATTCATTTAATGCCCTTCTTAAAGCCGATTACCAGGTAAGCTGCTATTTTTTGTTGCAGGGAATGAAAAAAGGAAATTGGAGCAGCTTCCCTAAGGATGGAGAGCTCCATATGTTGCCCCTGCAGGTTGCTGCATTTTTTTTTTTGGCTGAGGCACTAAATTAAAAAAATGAGGAAATGACTCCAAAAATGAATTGTAGTTTTTGTGATGGGGTTTCAGAGATCAAGGTGGGCGACATCTGTCCTCCTTAGCACAGCTGTGCTGGGGCTTCAGGATGGCCTAGCCGAGGGCCAGGCACAGCTGGAGTGAATCAGGGTGAGTAGAGCAGGGATGAATCACTGTGCACTGAGGGCTCATCTCCCATCTGAGTGTGAAGCTCTTGCTGGGGTTCCGTCTCCTACATTTCTTTGCAAGGTGGCCACAAAATATTTTATTTTCATGGCCTGTGAGTGGAAGGGACATATGTCACTTGTGGCTGAAGGTGACCTGAGAAACTGATGTGGCTTTTACTGGCCATCTTTGGAGTCCTAAGATGGAAGGAGCCTAACTTTGAATCTGTACAAGAAAGGAAATTGCCCTTTTTTTTCTTTTGTTTTTCTTTTTGAGACAGAGTCTGCTATGACATTCAGGCTGGCCTCAAACTCACTGTGATCCTCCTGTTTCAGCCTCCTGAGTGCTGAGATTACAGCCATGCAGCACTATGCCCTGCTTGCCCTGTTCTATTTTGAGAACCAGAAAATGGAGTTTGATTGATTGGAGTCACTGTTTTGTTTGACGCCTTAGCTCTTCTTACTATGTAGCATATTGTACATCGTTTGTTTCTCCTTGGCTAGTATGTAAGTCCCACAGGGACTTTCCTGCTTGTTGCTGTACTGCAGTGACAAGCAAGTTTCTAGAATATTGCCTGGCATTAAGTGCTTGATAGAGTTTATTGAATGAATGAATAAAAGGATATAGTTGTGATTTGGTGGAACTTGTAGAACTTAATGCTGATTTCAATAAATATCATAATTAGAGAATTTAATTTAATTTATTCATTTGAAGTTTACAGTCTCTAGTTTCTTTAATTTTTTTTTAATTTTAAAGGTAGCAAAATACAGCAAAACAATACAGAACAAAGCCAATCAAGATACTGCAGTGAAACTGGTATAGAACTTCAGAGCAGGATACCAGGATAACAATAATAGGTACCATAGTATATCTTGTTGTCTTAACAATAGTTGCCCATTCAATCAGGTATAGCAAAATCAAACCAAAAACACAACATTGTAAAATCAATCAAAACAGAATGTTGAATAGAGCAAAACAATTAATCAGAACAAAGCAAAACAGTGAGAACAATATTGGCCTTCAAAGAGAAGACAGAAGGAAATCCCCCATATTTGCTATATTGTATACAGTCATCTTCCCAAGAGATGCTCAGACCTCTGGCCCCAGGTCAGCATAGTCAACCCAACAATGCACGCATTTAGTTGCTTTATGTACCTTAGTTGTTATCAACTCTGGCTGATTTTGAAACTATCCAGTTGCTAACGGGGGACACACACGCACACACTCACACACACACACACACACACACACACACGGGAAGTTTGATTCTAACCCCTTGTGCCGGTAAGCTCACGGGAGACACTAATTTATTCTCTACCTTGTGTGCCCATGGTTCACTTGCACTGCCTACCAGGAAGGATGGTTCATTGCTTTCTTGGTCAGTCTCCCAAGTTCAGCTTGGCTGATTCTCCAGAGATGCTGACTTGTTCATTCTTTGTTGCACCTGCTGCTCACTTGCGCCACCTACCAGGAAGGATCCAGAGAATTTTATTGAAGGCTTTTGTGTGTGTGTATGTGTGTGTGTGTGTATGGAGAAATGGGGTGCAATACTATGTCAGAACAGTTTACTCAGAATCACATTTTTGAAAATGTATTAGCTATCTATTGCTGTGCTGCAATGGCAAGCAGAAACACCGAAACAACACCTAGGATTTGGGGGCAGATTTATTTACATCGACAGGCACTGACTGGGATCATTCTCAGAATATCAGGCCCTGATCTCTGATGGTCTAGAGCTTTTATATGATGCACAAGCAGGAGGTACAAAGGAAGTACAAAGGCGAGACAGAAAAGCCTGGCAGTTCTTCTGATTAGCTAGTGGGGTGAGATCATCATTTATAAGGATAGATTAAAGATCATTGGTTTATGAAGCTTGGTACAATGGTACAATCAGGCAGCCTGTGTGTTCAGTTATACTTTCATGATTACAGGGGTCAAGAAAGTAATTAGAAAGCCATAAAGCAGTTACAGAGTAGGCAGTTTCAAAAGAAAAATGTTTTAAAAAGAACAATTTTTATGGTACAGTTTTCCCTTTCAGTGTAATAAGTTACCCCAAAAAGCTTATGGCAACAAAAGTACATTATTTCCAAATTTGAGGGCCAGGAATCTGGGAGTGGTTCTGGGTAGGAGTCTGGCATGGAGCTACAGTCATTCAAAGTCTCGACTAGGTGGCAATCTGCTTCCAAGATGGCACACTCATGTGACTACTGCCAGGAGGACATCTATTCACTGGCTCTTGGCACAGTCCTCCTCAGTGGTTGGTCACACAGGCTTTTCCATAGGCCAACTCACCATTGGCAGCTGGCTTGCCCCACAGCAAGTGAGTCATGAGAGGGCTAGAGGTAGCACAAAGATGGGAGCCATAGCCTCTTCTTAGAACCTAATCCCCAAAGTCCAACATGATCATATCTGCCACATTTTACTTATTTATTTTACGGTGCTGGGGGTGGATCCCAGGGCTTTGTGCATGCTGGGCAAGCTCTCTATCACTGAACTGTGCCCCTGCCCCAACTCTCAGCACATCCACTTGTCAGAGGTGAGTCCCAAGTGCAGCCCATCCTGCAGAGGAGGGCTTGGCACTATTTCCAGAAGGCAGGCATTAGCAAAGGCTTCGTGGACATACTTTTCAACTCACCATGAAATCTTATTCCAAAGTCATCTTTTTTCCCCTTTTTCTTTCTTTTTTTTAGGTGCTGAGGATTGAACCCAGGGTCTTGTGTATTCTAGGCAAGGCTGTACAATTTTTAACAGATAAGTCATTGAAGCAAGTGCTTGACGCCAATTATATTTAAAGATGAAATGTTTGTCTAAGTACACCTTTTTTCTTTCTTTCATTTTAAAGGGAATCAAACAGAACAGAACAAAATATTGAGAACAATATTGCATTTCAAAAACAAAAGAGAAGGTAATCCCTCATAGCTGCTATATTGCATACTGTTATCCTCCAAATAGATGCTCAGACTTCTGGCTTTAGGCCTGCAAAGTCAATCAAACAATATAGGTAGTAAGTTGTTTTTCTACTTCACATGCTATCATCTCAGACTGTGTTCCTCTGAATCAGCTGGTTGCTGTTTTAGGGGTGGGGTGGGATGAAAGAGGAGTGGCTGCTGGGGTAGTGGCACTCTTCCTGTCTCCCAGGTCACATGGCTGCCAATGGCTCATGGGAGAGTGCAGATTGGCTTTTTGATTCTCCTCTGACCCACATGGCTGCTTTTTTATTTTTTTTGAAATATGGTCTTGCTATATAGTTCAGGCTGGCCTCAAACTTACTATGTAGCCCAGGCTAGGTCTCAGTCTACTAAGTACTGGGTTTACAGGTGTGCAGTACCATGCCCAGCTTTCTTTTATAATATAAGAAAATATAAATATTTTGTTAAAATGAATATCATATATATTTGAATCCTCTTTAAAAATAATAAATTATCATTATACCAAATGCCAAAAATTTATTAAGGTTTAGAAGATCAAACTTTTAAGAGACTAAACTCAAAAGATTGAATATAATATTAATGGAATTCATGGGAATGGGCAATATGTGGAAATGTACTTTTTTCTTTGTTAGTCTTTAAAGGCAGAGTGTTACTATGCATTTCAGGCTGGACTTGAACTCACTGTGTAGCACAGACTGGCCTTGAACTTGTGGCTATCCTCCTGCCTCAGCCTGCCAAATGCTGGAATTACAGTTGTGCATCACCCCATCTGGCTTTGGGAATGTACTTTTTTTTTAAACTACAGAAAGACATTGTTTTTATTATTTATTAATTAAAAAGCCAACATTTCTAGGGGTACTTGTGCATCCTTCAAAATATATCTCCAAAAAAAAAAGGATAATTATGTTGCAAGCCCATATCTACCTTCTTGTCACTGGAAATCATCTCCAAATAACAGAGATATGAGTGTAGGCTGGGGAATAAGTTCAAGGAAGGACTTGGCACTGTGGGACACTGTCATGGGTGATATTACACTTGCCACAGGTGCTATGTATGGCCCACATCATTGATGATATTTCCTGTGTGTAGCAGTGGAGATTCAGATATTAAATGACTTGACCATGCCCAGTTATCCAGCAAGTGATAGGCCTTTTAAAAAAATTTAAAGATAAACTGAAAACAATACATTTACATGGTTCGAAAACTAAAATGATATTTAAAAAGTATAGACTAATTAATGTGCTTCTACTTATTCACATTTTTCTGGGCCCCTCTTTCTCTCCCATGGTTTTTCCAAATATGAACAAATATGAATACATTTCTTTATTTTCTCCCCTTCTTACACAAAAAGTGTATAAATTTCCATGGTCGTTCAACTTTTCTTTTTTTGAGACAGAGTCTCACTATGCAGTTCAGGTTGACCTGAACTCACTATGTAGCCCAGGCTGACCTTAAATTTGCAGTGATCCTTTTGCCTCAGGCTCCCAAGTGCTGGGATTACAGGTGTATGCTACCACGCACAACCTCTGCTGTTCATCTTGATTTTCCCCCCTAACAATATTTTCTGGGATTCTCTCCAGTAGGTGGAGATCTTCCTCATTCTCCTTTTTATGGCTGCATAGTTTTCCTTTGCATGTTGTGCCGAGGCTCATTCCACCAGCTCCCCTTTGAAGGATACTTTGGTTATTTCCTCTTTTTTTGCTACTAAAAGCCTTGCTGCAGTGCATAGTGAATATGCAATTGTGCATGTAAGTGGCTTCCAAGTGGATCTGGAGGCTGCCTCCTCAGAAATGGGATGAACTGGGTTTTGAAGCCGAGACTGAATGGCTGTGACCCCTTTTTTCTTGGCTGCCTTTAAACCTTTCAGTGGGTGGATAATAAATCACTGTTTTGATTCTTATCTTGTCTGTTTTTCTTTGAGCTTCTAATTCTCTTAGGAATCGCAAAAGGGAAAAGAGTGGCCTGGCAGGACTGCAATATTCCAAAGCCCCTAACCTGATACCGTTAACTCCTGTGTTCAGACCCCACCGACTCCACCTTGTGTAGTGAATATCAAGGGTGATTCAGCGCAGAGCCCCAGGCATTGGGGAGGATTTGGGAAATGTGGCAATGGCCAGATGCCATTTGGGCGATATTTTTAGCAACCTAAATAAACTGTATTTCTGCAGTGTCTGCAGAGCTTATGCTTTGTGTGTAGTAAATAAAGCGACGGGATGCCACGTGGGAGCACGGCCAGATGGCTCCATCCATGCGCATTTTGTTCCCGAGGAATCCCTGCAACAGCAGGCAGGTTCCGCGTTGAGTCTGCTGCCCGGCTTTCTCCGATTTCGGGCACTGTGTGCCAGCCCCACCCACCACCCAGGGAGCAGATTCGCTGCCAAGACAGGGTTGGAAACCAGCACAGAAACCCAGTTCTGCAAGCATGGGAGTTTGGAAAAGGCTACACCAAACAGAGTCCAACTGGTCTGTTCCCGTGGGACCTCTTAGCACTGCTCATAACGTGCATCTGGAAAGTGGTATATTTAGTGTTTTCCGAGATGATTTGAACACACACACCTTTTGTTTAAAGAACAGCAGTTAGTATCTGTGTCCATTATAGCTGTTCTCTCAGCTCTGAATCCACTCTTGGTTGCTGTGATTGTGTGCTGAATGTCTCCCCTTTGCCTATGGGCATGATGTCAAGCTTCATAGGTAAAGGGCTCTGGGGAGACCCTGGAGGAGCTAGGGGTGTCCCTTATCAGTGTTGGCATGCCTTGCTTCTTGCTCCTGTGGCACTGTGCTCAGTGTGGGGAGACTGTCTTTTCTTTTCTTTTTAAAACAGGATCTCACTTGAATTCACAAGATAAGCCCAGGCTGACCTCAAATTCACAGTAATACCCCTGCCTTAGCTCCAAAGTGCTGGGATTACAGCCCTGCACCACCATGCCTGGCTCCCAGTGAGTATCAGTGACAACCTCCACCTTGTCCCCTCCCCAGCTTCCTGGCCAGTTTGCAGCTGCCAGCTGTTGTGGGTTCAGTGAAGTAAGTCCCTTATATGGTTGGGTGCCTGGAATCTTCATGAGTTTAGCTGTGCTCCCTGCAGGTGGCACCGCTGGGGCTTTCGGAAGAGTCCAGCCAGTACCCTAACCGGCTCTGCAGCACATTGAATGGCGCTAGAATTTCATCAGTACGACAGTGGACACTCACTTTCCCACCAGTCCTTGGGGCATTTTCCAGTTTGCCCCTTGGCCCACAGCTGTGGACAGGACTCAGCGTGCAGACCAACCTTGATCCAGGACGGCTTCTGTATCATCCAGTGGCTGCAGAGTCCTCCTCCCCAAGCCCAGTCCAAGCTGTCTACTCTCTCCAGCTTGCTTTTGTGAACTTCTTCCTCTGCTCCTTCCTTTTCCTCCTTCTTGTTTAAAAATCCGATATATAATTCACACACTATGCCATTTATACTGTTTCAAAGCTTTTAATTCGGTGTTTTTCACTGTATTCACAAAGTTGTGCAACTATCACCACAAGGTAATCCAAAAGATTTTCATTGCTCCCAATCAGAAATCCTAACAGCAGTGACTCTTCTTTCCTCCTTGCCTGATCTCCTGACAACCATTAATCCACTTTTTATAGACTTGTCTTTTCTGGACAATTTATATGAATGCAGCCATAGATATGTGTGTCAGCCATCTCTCATTTAGCCTGCCATATTTATGTATAAGAGAATTCCATTTGTGGCTGAATAATATCCCACTGTATGGAAAAACCATATTTTGCTTATCAGTAGCTGGTGGATATTTGGATTGTTTCCATTGTTTGGTTATTGTGAATAATATTAGTATAGATAGTACAACAGAGGCCATAGGACCACTCACCTGGATTTGGGCAATACCCCAGAGTCAACCCCTCCTTTGTCCTAAGGGAAGCAGAAATAACACTAACAAAGGCCCCAGGAAATTCCTACAGTTCCAGGCCAGGAGGCAGCAGGACCTGCAAGGACCTTTCCACACTAGGAACTTGTGAAAGGTTCACACATATGGACTGCGTGTCATGTGCTCAGTTATAACCCAGTGAACTATGGGGAAGGGCATGCACAGTAGACACTATATGATTACCAGCACGTTTTTAATCATATTGTCAATCATGCCCTAAAAGACCTCATGGGTGGCACCCTAGGTGAAGCACACAGTTTTCAAATCTTTAAGTCCAATTTATTTCCTATCCACTCCATTCTTCCCACCACTCTGCCATTTTTCTCCTGGCTTGTGCCAATTTTTGTTTCTGATGGCAGGAACTTGCTTGCTCTGAGCATGCCTGCTCCCGTTAGCTTCAATAAATGTAGCTGTTTTTTCCTTAGCACTATGTGAATAGCCTCCAGTTCCTTGTTTGTCATGCTCAAGAACGTGGAACCTATCTCTTGGTACCCCATCATCCGTGGTGCTTCACAGCAGTGTTTCAGATTGGGTTCTAAATTACCAAGCCTCCTTGCCAATTAAAATAAGACTGGAATCAATCTCTTAGTAAAGCAACTGATTACCTGACACTGTTTGTCAAATCCAAAGTTAAACAGACTCACCATATGACCCATTTAGCTATATCACATATATATCACATTTAGCATTAGTGGACGAATCTGATGGTATCACAGCCCCATGTTCCAATCACTTAAAAGCCCCACCTATGAGTGCATGAGGCTTTGGGGGATATCTAGATATAAACTATAACCCAGCTCAAGGATGGAATCAGAATAATTTATTTTTCTGTGACTTGATGTACTACACTTCATGCTACCCATGGAAATGCCTTCTTCTGGTTAGTTAAATACTCTGGCTGGAGGAGAAAAATAACCAGAGACCCAGTCTAGATAGATGGCTTTCAAAAAGAATCTGATCACCAAAAATACACATTCAATACTACAGGCCCATCAGTAGCCTTTGGCCACTTTTTGAAATAAATTTTCAGAAGTTGGTAATGAGATCATCTCACAATTTGAAGGACCATGGAGCTGACAGCTGAGCCTCGGTGGAACTAAGCAATTTCTCGGCTCCTCTGAGACCAGACACATGTGAGTTGGGAGTTTTGAATATTTGTGATTGAAGCTAGTTTGAATGGGCTCCTGTGTCTTCTTGTGAGAAGAAATATTAATAAATCATGTGTAAGTCAGGTTGTGGTACACTCTGCAGTCATTTATTGCTTGTGATTCAAATCAAGCTAGGAAAAGATTTAGTCAGAAGCAGCTCTTAAGACGATTTAGCCTTTGTAAAGTCTCAACAGTTTCTTCCCCCTGAATCAAAGGGGCTTTCTAATGGTGCAACACTTCACACAGTAAATGAATTAAATGCTTTCTCGGATTTTACTATTCCAGTTAGCGATTCTATTTTCTTCCCAGGGATATCGACTGAAATGAGTGTGATTTGCACGAGGGAGGCCTGACTATACACTTTATGGCTGGGAGTTTCCTGCAGCCTCTCTCAGAGTGGTCCTCAGAACCCACTAACCCTTAGCAGTGGAGCGAGTCTGTGATCACAGAGGCTTTGGGCTCCGCTGAAGTTTCTCCGATTGAAGAGACTTGCAGCCCTTATCAGCATCTCATGGCAAGAAAGTCCAGAGAAAAGATATCAGTAAGACTATTTCACCGGGGATGGAGATGTGTGCCTATGATTGACATGAAATTGCAAATTCTCTGGTCACAGACTGGTGTCCAACACTACCAGCACATCAGGCTGAAGCACTGGGAAATTCAGATTGTGAATTTAATAAGGGAACAGTGTAGGGAAAGAGAAGTGGGGCTGGATAGTCTTCCAGACGTGTTTCCATAAATGTGTCATATCTAAAGTGAAACATAGGTGTATTTTAGGGCTCATTTTCCATGAGTCATTAATCATAAGCTTTAGAAACACCCTCAGAGTGAAACAGAAAGACACCACAAAGCGACCAAAATGCTATCTGCCTCTTGGGCATATATTGCCTGGTACATATTAAATGGGCACTATAAGCTAAATATCTCATTTTTAGGGTGGTTTCGGGTGTTAATAGCTTGCAGGTTTGGAAAGCAGAATAGGAAACTTGGGTGTATGCAGTATGTGAGATGCTTAGATGGGAAATATGCAGACCTTTACAAAGCATGTGGGCCCAGTGTAGCAGCACATGCCTGAAATCCCAGCACTTGGGAGACTGAGGCAAGAGGATCCTTGCGAGTTGGAGACCAGCCTTAGCTACAAAGTGAGCTCAAGGCCGGCTTGAGCTGCATAGCGAGACCCTGCCTCAAAAAGACAAAAAACTAAAACAAAACCAAAAAAACCAAAAAACCAAAACAAAAATCAAAGCAAAACAAAAAAACAACATGCACACATTCCTTTCAATAATCTCCTATACATGATAATTATTAAATGTTGCTACTGTAGGAAATTTTAAAATTTTTTCTACTACTATTACATACATTTTTATTATTGGAATACAGTCTATTACCAAGCCAAGTGTGGTGGTGCAAGCCTGTAATTGCAGCCTCAGGAGGCTGAGACAGGAGGATCTCTATGAGTTCAAAGGCAGACTGGGCTACATACTGAGTTCAAGGCCAGCCTGAACTGCACAGTGAAACCCTGTGTTAAAATTAAAAAAAAATTACTTCTCCTCTTCATCATTGTGATAAATGACATTGCAAAAATATTGTGGAGCATCCTTCAGTTACCATGGAGAGCAGGTGGGTCCAGAAGAATGGCAGATGGGAGCATTTATATAGTGAAAATGGCAACAAATGTAAGAGCAAACAATGGTGTCAGGAGTTCAAAGAGAAAGGCTGTGCATCACCTGGACTCTAGACTGATGAATTTGCTATTGCCCTGTGTCAGAGGTTGCCTTCTTTAAAGTGCCAGGGACAGAATGTTTGAGGCTTCACGGGCCACATGCTGACCATCCCAACCACGCCATGCTACTGCTGCTGCTCACCGAAGCAGCCTCAGACAGTGTGTGTGTGAGCGAGTGCGCTGTGTGCCAACAGGACATGGCGTTTCAGTTGGACATGCGGGGACACACCTGTAATTTTAGCACCTTGGGAGCCTGAGGCAGGAGGATGGCAAGTTTCAAACTAGGCTAGGCAATTCAGAGACTTAATGAGAGCCTGTCTCAAATCAAATGATCAGATACACAATAATTAAAAAAAAGACCTAAGGTTGTAGCTCAGTGTGAGGGCCCTAGATTCAATCCCCAGTACTGAAAAAAGAAAGGAAGAAAACAAAAAATATGCGATTTTCCAAAATGGGTAGAGGGACACACAGTATTTAGAATAGATTTAAAAGGATGTAGTGGGGAGAGATTCTGGCCTGTAAAAAGAGATGTATTGAAGCTGGGCATGGGAACACATGCCGATAGTTGCAGCTACTTGGGAGCTCGGAAGCTGCTCATTTTTAGAGAATCCCTCTGATTCCATTGTGTGAGGTACTGTGTAAAGTCATGAAATAGCACCAGGTTAATCTCCTGTCTTTTCCCAGAAAAACCTGGCACTTTAGAGGAAAAGTTTGCTACCCCATGACTTCGGATCAATATCCAATTCCTCAGTCTGTAATTTGGGGGAATAACGGCCTTTTTCTTTTGCAAAACCGAAGCACTATTATTTTGTTTATTCTTTGTCATCATTTTTAATATTGGGAACTTCTCACCTATTATTTCCCTCTCTCTCTCCCTTCCTCCCTCCTTCTCTTTCTTTTGTTCCATCCTTCTTTTCATCCTTTTTCTCTTTCTCTTTCTCCTTTTGAATGAGGTAGCCAGACAGCAATGCACTTTTACTACGATTGTTTTTAAGTGTCACTTGACACCTATTAAATACTAAAAGCCTTGGAAAAGCACGATCTGGGGGGTGTCCGCGAAGGTGTTTCCAGCGGAGGTTAGCATGTGAGTCTGAGTGGACAAGGTAGGGAAGACTGACCCTCAGTGTAGACTGACACCATCCAATTGCCTGGGGACCTGGAGAGAATAAATCCAGAAGGTGACCATGGTTTGGCCCTACCTCCATGCTAAGAGTGGGGACATCCTCATCTCCTGCTTTGGACATCAGAACTCAGGCTAGCTGGCCTTTGAATACCAGGACCTACACTAGCAGCTCAGGTTTTTGGACTCTGAGAATCACATCATTGGCTTCCCTTTGGAAACCTGAGCCATGCTACTGGCATCCCTGGGGCTTCGGAATGTGAATGACTGTTGTGGGTCTGAGCCCAACCTGAGCAACTTGGTGACTTGGTGAGACCCTGCCTCAAAATTTTAAAAATAAAAAAGAGGGTTAGGATGCAGTTCAGTGTGGAGGTTCTAGGTTTAGTTCTAGTACCACAAACCAAGCCAAAACAAACCAAAGGTGGAATGAACAGCCATAGACTGTGTGTGACTGAGCATGTTGTATGCCAACAGGACATGACACTTTAGTGAGGCACAGTGGGACACAACCGTAATCTTAGCACCTTGGGAGGCTGAGGTAGCAGGATAGTGTTTATAATGTCCAGTGGTGATCTTCTGAGAAGAGCAGCCCAAGGTGTCTCACTATTTGGAAAAAAATCTTTGACTGCGAGGGAACCAGGGACCACATATTAGGCAGGCTGGGCTCCAGGCTGGACTCGAGGCTAAGGGACAAAGAAAAAAAAAAAAGAAAAGAAAACAAAGGTTTAAGGGTTCTGAGATTTAGGGACAAGGAGGGCTACAATTTTTTTTAAAATTCTTTCTTAGGCATGAAGTCCAGTAGGTTCACTGGCATTACCCAGTTATTTTATTTTTGGGTTATGGAGGATTTTACAATTTGTGTAGTATTTGTCATTTGAAGAATTCATAGCCCTCGAGAATGTGAAGTGCCTGCTGCATTCTGTTAACAACTGAATGAAAGTTTTAGAAATATTTGGGTAATGAAAAAACTATTGAAATGTGTGAAAAGAGAAAGTTTCCATAACAAATTACAGTATAGCATTATCTGGAGATTGCAACTGTTATTAATTAGTAGAGAGGAGGCATCTTTGGTTTCTTCCAAAGCTGAGCTAAAGCAATCTGAGAAACAGTTTCAATTTCACCATTTTGGGTCATGTTTGTTCACTGATATTTTCTCAGAATCTCCTTGAAAGTGCTGGCTGTATGCTTGGCCTCAGAGTCAAAGTCAGGAGTGTGTAAAAATCAATGTTAAGATATGGCCATTCAGACAAGTCCTTCCAATTTTACCATCAATTGAGAAGTAATTTAATAATGGTTTAAATTAAGTCAGAAGACAGAGGGTTTCCCTGCAGAATTAGAGATCATACAGATTTTTCTCTAAATGCAATATAGTATTGTTGGAAAGTTTGCCAAGCCTTGTTGCTGCCATGCAATTCTCTCCCCCACTTTTTTGTGAGACAGACACTTGATCTATAGCCCAGGGTGGCCTTGAATTCATGGTGATTTTCCTGCCTCTAGCCACCCCAGGTGCTGGGATTATAGGTGTGTGCCACCACCCTGGCCTTCCATTCTTTTGACATGAGAAAGAGTCTATGTGTTTATCTCACCCTAATAATGTAGTTGGCTCCTTAAGCAGGTGATTTGTGCTGCTGCAGTGCCCTCCTCTCCCTCCTCTCCCTCCTCTCCCTCCTCTCCCTCCTCCTCCTCCTCCTCCTCCTCCTCCTCCTCCTCCTCCTCTTTTGCTGTCCTGGGAAATGAACCCAGGACCTTCACACTGAACAACATCTCTAGCACTGCCTTTATTAAATTTTTTACAATTTTATTTTGAGACAGAGTCTTTCTAAGTCACTAAGTTGCCCAGGCTGGGCTGGAATTTGTGACCCTCTTGCCGCAGCCTCCCAGAATGCTGGGACTGTAGGCCAGCACCACCATATCTGGCTGTGGTACCTTCCTTCTTGTGGATGTGGATGCCTTGTCCTTCTTGCCTGGTCCCCAAATGGTGAGCTTTTTTTAGAACTTTCAATAACGAAGAGCCTGCGATTTGCCACCACCCTCAGAAGCGGGCATCCTTTCTCGCTCTTGCCAACCCTCTCAGGAACTGGTGTACTTACACAGCTATGAATTCCTCTCATGGGGCCTAGACATGCTCCTTTCTACTGAGACAGCAAGAAGCAATGCCTTTAACACTGTGGCTCCCAACTTTGGCCATACTTTCGAAGCTGAGTGCTATGTCTATTGCAGACATCCTGAATGAACTGGCCTGGAGCCAGCACTAGGGCTCCTGAGGTGCAGAATTGAAAGGATTACTTTTTCTTTTGAAAAAGATCCTCCCACTTCCTATTATCTATCTTTTAAAAAAAATTTTATTTAAAGAGAAAAAAAAAGGCAAAACAGAAAAAGGGGTAGAAACAATACAGAATCTCAGAAAAAAAAAGGCAGTAAGAAATCACTAGTTGATAAATTACATACTGTCTTCTTAGACCTAATTGTTAAAGTTGCAAAATTAAAGCATACAAAGTGGACATTCAAACAGTGAGACTGCAAAGAAGTTCAATGATCCAGTAACAACTTAGCAACATGGTTTTCAATCCTACACACTTAAACATACATGCAGCCATATCCTCTAGACCACTTTCTTTTCTTCTTTTTACTTTTTAAGTCCATTATCTGCTTAGTTATATCCTGTTTCAAGTTGCTCAGTACCTTACTGACTTGTTTTGTTGTTGTTATATTCTTTTAATCACCTTATATAATTCTGTTGCCTTGTTTTTGAGTTTCTCCTCATCCATGATCCACGGATCAGCTTTGGTGGAGTTGGGAGATTTTTGGAGGTATTTTGTTACTTTCTTATCTACTTTTTGTTTTGAAGGTAGCAAAATACAGCAGAACAAGACAGAACAAACCCATGCAACCGCACTGAAGTAAAACTACCACAGAAGCTCAGAGCAGGTCACCAGGACATGAGCAATGGGCTCAATAGTACAGCCCATTTTGTTCACATTAGCTGTTCTTTCAGTCAGGTAGAGGAAAATGGAAGGAAATATCGAAATTTTAAAAACAGAATATTGAATAAAGCAGTACCATTAATCAGAACTGACCAAAACAGTGATAAAAATATTTGCCTTCAAACAGATGGTAGAAGGAAATCCCCCTTACTTGCCACACTGTATACATTCATCCTCCAAAAAGATACTGAGACCGCCGGTGCCCACTTGCTAACCGGGGGGGGGGGGGAATGGATCAGTGCCTGATTTTTAGCCCGCGCACCGGCAGGGCCCCAGCTGCTTACCAGGGTGGCCCGTAGGGTGCCTGTTCTCTAGCGCCCAAAGTTCCAACATGATGCAGAGCTCAGGAATCGCTGATAGTTCCGGCCCCCCTATTATCTATCTTTTATTTTGCTCTTTATTTTATATTTTGGGCTTCTTATATAAGAGAAACTGTACCCCATATAAACTTGTGTGTCTGATTTATTTCACTTAGCAAGATGGTATCGAGGTACATCCATATTCCTATAAATGACTCAAGTTTATCCTTCTTTATGACAGAGCAGTAATAGAAATGGAGTTTTTGCAAATCAGAGGGAGAGCAAGAGTTGGAGGGAGCAGGGAGGGATGGGAGGGCAAGGGGGAAAAAAAAGAATTAAGATGTGATATGCAACATACCAACTCTCCACAGTGGGTATAATCATTATGCACTGCAAACATGTACTAATAAAGCATATACTAAAAGGAATAATCATGAGGTTTGAAAATACTGTTTTCATCAGTTGTACTTTTGGTTCCAGATCTTTGACTATTTATCCAACAATAGAATAAACTCAGAAAATCTTTTTACTTTTATTTTTATTTATTTTATTTTAAAAATAGTAAAGTCCAACAAAACAAGACAGAGCAAGCTGGGCATGGTGGTTCACGCCTGTAATCCCAGCACTTGGGAGGCTAGGCAGGAGGATCATTGTGAGTTTGAGATCAGCCTGGGCTACAAAGTGAGCTCAAGGCCAGTCTGAACTGCATGGTGAGACCCTGTCTCAAAAAAAACAAAAAAACAAGACTGAACAAAGCCAATCAAAACAATACAGCAGAATTGGTACAGAACTTTAAAGCAGGATACTAGGAAAACAACACTAGCTAGCATAGTAAATCTTGTTATCTGCACAATAGCTGTCCATTTCATCAGGTATAGCAAACTCAAACCAAAAACAAAACACTATAAAACCAATCAAAACAGGATATTGAATAGAGCAAAACAATCAGAACAAAGCAAAACAGTGAAAACAATATTGGATTTCTAAGACAAGATAGAAGGAAATCCCCCATATTTGCTATATTGCGTACTGTCATCCTCCCAAGAGATGCTCAGACCTCTGGGTCCAGACCTGAAAAATCAACTGGACAATACAAGCATTTAGTTGCTTTATCTACCTTAGTTGCTATCAACTCAGCCTGTCCTCACTTACGGGGTGGGGGGTTGATTCTCAGCCCGTGTGCCAATTGGCTCACGGGAACTGCTGACTTTTCTCTGGTAAGCACCGTTTGCATAGCTTACCAGAAAGGCTGGCTAGTTGGCTTCTTGTTGGATTCTCCCACAGGAAAATCTTATGGTAGTGTGTGATTAGATTGGTTCAACAAATTTGGGCATGCTTAAATGGCAATTAAAATGGTGCAACAAAGAAACGATCAGAATGATTCCTTCCAGACAGGGTTTAGAATCCTTTTAATGGTGTTACATGCTTCTGCAGATGACACAGTAACTCCACTTGTTAGCCTATACTAAGTTTGGAAAAACATGAATCTATAGCCTTTAATTTTGTGTCCTATGACTGGCTTTTCGGAGCTGTATTGAATTGGCACACAGATGAACGGAATGGGACCATAAGCCATGGAATAGTATAACAAAAAGAATGAAATATGACAGCATGCTATGTTCACTTGAGCTCTGGGAAATTGCTTGTATAGGAGAGGTACTGGGCCAATATCTACAGGATACATTTTTCATGACAAATGACTGATTTCCTTCAATTTTTAAAATCCTCTTGACAGAAAGGAGTCAGTCAAATTTTTGGAGTCAAGATATGACATGATGAAAACTGTGCTTAAGGATCAGTTCTGTAATAATACATCAGTGGAAGACAGAAGAGGGTGAGCCCATAGATAGCAGATCAGCAACACAGATCACAGCTGTAGGTGGAGTGTGTGGGCACTGCAGTGGTGGGAATGTCTTTGAGAAGGCTTCATGGATGGGAAGGAAATGAATCCAAGCCCTAACAGATTCAAAGGACATTTGGAGGAGGGTGAGAGTCATTCCAAGTTGGGAGACATTTATGGATTGCTATGCAGTCCCATTCAAAATAAATAAAAACTCTCAGGCCTTATTTCAGACAACTCCCTACTGCCACCTTTACAGAGGTCCTCAGCGGTCATATCTCAGGGACTTGCATTGTGTGTACAACCTACTCTCCACGCCAAGACCTTGAGTACATGGTATAACACACGCCTTGAAAAAATTGAAAATGTCTCTTCTTCTGTCTCCCCTCAGTCATTCAATTCCCTGCTTCTGGTCTGCACAGTTTCACCACACTACTCATCCTTCTGGACTCTTACTCTTCCTCCATTCCTCCTTTTCTTCTGGGAAAGTTTTCAACCCCGTCCTCCTTTCTCCAGTCTTGAGTGTTCCCCCTCAATGTCAATGTTCTTTAGGCATGGAAAAACTATTCTGCTAAGGATGCAAATGGATTCTTTATGATTTCTGTAAAGATTGCTCAGTTCTCCTTGCGGTGAGAGGACAGGAGGTGCTCCTGGGAGGGTAGATGCAGGGACTTTCTTGTCATCCTGTTTCCTCCTAGCCCAGTTTGGTGGGACACAAGCCAAATGCTTGATGAATCTTTTTGGCTCAAACAGATTTCTACTTTTACAATATCCTTTTAAGGCCTACGACTTTATTCTTGTTTTCCAGATAGAAAAGCTTAGAGCCTGTATCACCATATTTCTGCATGCCAGGTTCTTGTACCTTGTAGGAGAGATCTTGGAAGGTGTACACCAAACTTCATGGCTTCATACATTCTAACTGAAAGCATGAGTCTGCAGAGGAAGCTGGGCTCCTAACACAAGATGCTGAACACAGAGTCCTGGCTCTTCCTTGGATGGTTCTAGATCCCAGTATGGCCTTGAATCAGGATGATGACCAAAGCAGAGGATCTTTGGTTCAGAGTCCTATTTTGAGTCACATAGCAAACCCTGGGGGCTGTGGAGGAAGGTGTACCTTTGATCCTGAATGTGTGTTTTCTAATCATGCCAGGAGTTCCTTTCATTCTTTATCTGTCCCCTTGGGAACTCTAGGGTCTAGTGGCATGGGTAAGGAAGAGGAAAAAGAGAAGAGACAGAAATGGAGGGCAGTGGAAGGAGTGGAATGTGTTTAGAGAAAAGTGAAAAACAGGCCCGGAGTGGTGGCACATGCCTGAACTTCCAACACTTTGAGAGGCCAAGGCAGGAAGATTACAAGTTCAAGACAAGATTGAACACTTTCGTTGCTTAGCAAGACTCTGTCTCAAAAGCAAAAAAAGAAAGAACAGCAGAAACCATGGATGATCCATTTTTTGTTCCTTTTGAGGAACTCTAAGCAATGAATGAAGAGAGTTTTCCTAGCTATTAGCATAAAGGATCATAAGAAAATGAACATGCAAGGAACAAAGTCCAGGAGTAATTAAAAGCACCTTTATTATTGAATTCTTTTGAGAAAACTCCAGAAGTAAATTTTCTGGGCAAATTTTAGTTTATCTTTCATGTTAGGGAAATGTCAGCTACTCTCCTCTAATTAGCATTAGTAAAAGCCATGGTAAGACTAGAGTTATGATTTTGTTTTGTAGCTTTTGTACGTGGGGTTGCCATCCCAATCAATGTGTGCGTAACTTTCATTCTCTCTATAGACATGGCTTTGTCTCTGACATTAAGAGATTCTCTTCCTTTATGAGACAGATGTTACTTTATGAAAATTTTGTAGTTAATGTGCATTTTATGAAAGTGTTCTGATGTTTTTCCTAGCAGTCCCACAATGCAGTTCTCCATTGGAAGCCATTTTTATTTCCCGGGACTATTAACTGGCTTACAATAAAAACTACTAAGCACTCTTCTTTCCTGAGAAAACTACTTTCAGAATCAGCAGGATCAAGTATAGATAATAGGAAAAGACAGTAAGATCATCTTGCATGTAGTCCCACTCCCCTTTATAGCTTAGGTTGTGCAATGATCCAGGAATGTTTCCTGGGTTTAAACTATACACTGAGAATTTAGGGTTATTGCCTAGAGAGTGACTCTCCTAGGAGGGGGTGATCTGTCATGTAAGAACTATGGATAGGTTTATGGGTGCATTTTGGGAACAAATGAGGGCCTACTTTGAATCTAAAGTATGGTTTCTTAATTGGGATACTACTGACACTTTGGAATGTGTAGTGAGTGGGTGGACACGTTCTGTCCTGTGCATTGGAAAACATTTAACTGTGTCCCTGACTACCCACTAGATGCCAGTATCCTCTCCCAAGGTTGAGAACCTCAAACTCCTCCAGATGCTGCCCTGTGTCCTGCATCATCTCTTGTTAAAAAATCATTGACCTATAGCCTGTATAACTGCTTCTGAGGCGGGTGTTGAAGCCCTTGGACACTTTCTTGAAGGATTGCAAACAGCCATAAGAAGCCACTAGAGGGTGACAGGGTGGCTAATTTAAGCTGTTCCAGAAGAGTGTCACTGAGGGACCTAGTGGAAACTAGGGAAGAAGGGAAAGTCTTTTTTGGAGCTTGAGGGAATCATGAATCAAGGCAAGTCTTGGGATTCTAAGAGTTTTAGGGAAGCAGTTACCAGTTAGAATACCCTGCATGACCCAAGTGCTGAGAAGACTGTGTCAGGAGGTAACTGTCAAGTGATCGCCTCCATCACTCAGTATGAGGTGTCCCTGTATGAGATGGGATCAGTTAGCCTCTCTCTGCTTGATGTAGTGTTCTTAGGGTAGAGAAGAAAGCAATTATTGGTCTTAGCTTGATGTATTCAAAAATGAAACATAGTATTCAGTTCAATAAGCACTTATTGCATGTCTGCTATTTACTAGGTTCTCTGTTTGGTTATGGGGATATTGGTAGGATGCATAAACGGCCACTGTTATGGTTTGGGTAAATATCGTCCTAACACACATGTGTTGAAGGCTTGGTCTGCAGTATGGCACTATTGAGAGGCAGTAGAACTTTTAAGAGGTGGGACCTAGGGGGAGGAAGTGAAGTCATTGGGGAGTGTGCCCTTGAAGGAAATAGTTGGACCCTACCCCTTCCTCTCTCCTTTGCTTTCCAGCTGCTATGAGGTGAGCAGCTTCCCCTGTATCATCCTCCCATCTCACCACAGACCCTAAGTCTCCATGCCATTGGATATTCATTTCTCACAGTGACTTGGGGCACAGCCATGTGATTTGCCTTGGCCAGTGGGTCAGAAGTAAATGTAATACAAGCAGAAAACTGAAGAACTCTTGTTCATTGGGGACATATCTCCTCTGGGGGCTCTTGGGACACTACCACTGCTGCTATGCAAGTGATAAGAGATCTTTGGTCTCCTGTTGCCTCATTTTGACAGCCAATCGAGTTCCAGAAGGTAGGCCATCTTGCTGACCAGCAGGTAACCGATACAGCTCAGGTAACTATAGTCAAATACCAGCCAAAGGAAGGCCCTGCCCAAATTGCCAACTGACAGAATCTGAGTAAAATAGATGATTGGAGGTCACTAAGTTTTTAGGTCACTAAGTTTTAAGAATGATTGTTATACAGCAAAAGCTAGCAGAAACATGGACAGTTAAGATATAGTTCTTGCCATCAGGAACTCACAGTCTAATCGACTAATAATATGCTTCCAAGGAAGCTTGCTTGTGATTAACTTTGGCCAGTGTGCCCTTAGAGCCACACCAGACAGTAATACCAGTCTCTCACTTTATCCTCCACTCTGGAATGCTACTTAAAAAGAATGAACTTGGAAACCAAAGTGTTGGATTCAGATCCCAGCTTCATCACTTACTGGCAGTGTGACTCCAGGTAGGTTGTTTGATCTTTGTGTCTCCATTCTTTCAGAAAGAAATAATAATAGGACCTACTTCATAGAGTTGTTAAAGATACACGTTTCTTATAACAGGTCTTGTTACTTAGTGTTTTGAAAGTGTTAGCATTATATGGTTGGCCTAAAATAAAATCAGCCTTAAAGTTTTCTTTTTAAACAATGCTTTTGCCTAAACGTAACAGCAATATGGGTTTTTTGCGGGTGGGAAATTGAAAGAAAACCAGGAAAATATACAGAAAAGAACAAATGTCATCACATAGATTTTATGCCAATTTAATAATAGCATATTTTATTTTAAATCAAGCTACTATGATCAACTGTTGCAGAAATGTCATTAAAGGTACTCAAAGGATAAATGTATCAGTGCTTAGCTAGGGAACTCATTGTAGGCCTTATTGAGCATATATTTCTGCAGTTGGATTGAAGGGGATCAGATAGTTCTTTGTCCTACAGGAAGTAGTGATGATATGCAGGTCCAGTGGTGAAATGAAACAGAAGGGGAAAGTGCAAAAGAAAGTCAGCAAGAAAGGCAGTGATTTGTAGCTCTAGACATAATGAACACTTTCAACCAAAGTGCATATTCTTTTTTAATTTTAATGTTTAAAATTAATACTAGTTGTAGTCAAGTGTGGTGGTGCATGTCTAGAATTCTAGTACTCTGGGAGGCTGAGGTAGAAGGATAAAAATTAGAGCTCGATCCTTGCAAATTGTCAATTTATCAAGATCTTTCTGAACATAAAAGATAATTAAAATAATCAGCTAGGGATGTAGCTTAGTTTGAAGGCCCTGGGTTCAATTCCCAGCACCACACACAAATTAGTGCTGTTTGTAATTGAGAAGTCATAATTGTATACATATATGGAGTAAAATGAGATGTTTTGATGTATGTGTATAATTAGAATGATTATACCATGGTAATTAAGGTATCTGTTATCTCACTTATCATTTTTTGTGGTAAGATATTTGAAATTTCTCTCTTTTTTTTGAGACAAAGTCTTACTATGCATTTTCACTATATTTCCTATATAGCCCAGGCTGACCTCAAACTCATAGCCATCCTCCTGCCTCAGTCTCTCATTTCAGGTGTGTACCACCATGCCAGGTCTACTTTCTTATTTTGAAGTATATGATACATTATTATTGATTATAGCCACTCTGCTGTGCAGTAGACCTCAAAACACATTCCTCTTGTTTGTCTGAAACTTTGTAGCCTTCGGTCAATGATTCCCATTTTCTGCTCTTTTGCAAGCCTTGGATAACCTTTATTTGCTCTCTACTTTTATGAGTTCAACTCTGTTAGATTACACAGATAAGTGAGATCATATTTTTGGTCATCTATTTGAGACAGGGTTCTGCTATACAGTTCAGGCTGGCCTTGAACTCACTTTGTATCCCAGGCTGGCCTTGAACTCAGTGATCCTCCTTCCTCAGCCTCCTGAGTGCTGGGATTACAGGCACATACCACCATGCCTGACCAGTCATGTGGTATTTGTCTGTGTCTGGCTTATTTCACTTAGCATAATGTCCTCAAGGTTCATCCATGTTGTTGAAAATGAAAGAATTTCCTTATGTTTAAAGGCTGAATAGTACTCCATTGTGTATGTATATATATGTGTATATATATATATATATATATTTTTTTTTAAACAATTATCTATTGGATTCTTAGAAGTTGGTTTCATATCTTGGCTATCATGAGTAATTCCATAATGAATATGAGAGTGCAAATATTCCTTTTGATTGCTGAATGGTATTGCATTGTATGGAAATAATACATTTTGTTTGTTCATTGATGGACATTTGGGTTACTTCTGCAAGTCTTGTGAATGCATGTCTTATGTAGGCATACATAGTCACTGATTTAGGTAGACACCTAGCACAGAATTGTTGGGTTATGTGTTGACACTCTGTTTACAATTTTCAGAATCTATAAGACTGTTTCCAAAGCAGGTATACCATTTTACAAACTTACCAGTAATATATGAGGATTACCAGGTTTTTCATTGCCTCTCCTGTACATATTATTGTCTATCTTATTAAATATAACCATTCCAGTGGGTGTGAAGAGCTAACTGACTTTGGTTTTGATTTGCTTTTTTATGTTGTCTTTTCATCTGATTCATAGCTATTTGTGCATCTCCTTTGGTAAAATATTTATTTAAATTCTTCATTTGCCCATTTAAAATTTTGGTTATTTTCCTCCCAAATTATTTCTTATATGAAAACTCAACATGTATAAAGGCCTAGGAAAGAGAAAATAACAACTTCTAATACCCAGAGATTAACTATGTCTATAGCATTAGTCTTACAAGAAGGGTGGAGAAGGCTTAAGAGGTAGGCGATCCTGACTTTATAGAATGGCATTGTCCAATACGAGTCCCTAAGGCACATATGGCCATGGAATATGTGAAAGGTGGCCAGTCCCATTTGAGATATGTAATAATGGTAAAATGCACACTGGGCTTCAAAAATATGAAAGACTGAATGTAAAGCATCTCAATAATTTCAGAATTACTGATTACATATATATAATACACACACACACACACACACACACACACACATATATATTGGTATTGGGTATTGAATTCGGAACTTCACACTTGCCAGGCAGGCACTATGCCACTGAGCTATATACCTGGTTACTTGTTACATACTGAGATGATATTTTTACTAAAATAAAACACAGCATTAGCCGCCCTGCCAGCGGGAACTCAGCGGAAGAATGCATCAGGGGTAAGCTGCCGGGAACCTCCCCTGTGGTTCTGCCCTGCCACCAGGAACATCGAGGAGGCCCGCCCAAGACTGAAAACTGCCCTGGATTGCTACAGACGGGCCCGCCCTCCCACCTAGAACATCAGAAGATCTCAGCAGGATCCAGTTAGTGTGAGAAAATTTGGAATTTTGCTCCCAGGTGGTGAACTTTGGACTACACCAGATTGACTGTATCAGAGTGGTGAGTACACCCCTAAAATAGAGGTGTACAGGGGATAAATAGGGCCAGTAGTAAAACCCCCTACAACTAAGTGTAAGACTTTGTTGTGCCTGAAAATAGTGTGTGTGATCCACTCCTACACGTAGAAAACACCAGGCAGAGTGAAAATGACAAAACGAAAAAGCAAAATGCAGCCTCAAACATATAGTTCACCAGAAGCAAGTATAGGAGACATTGAAATAGAGAACCCCAAAAGTAACACACCAGGAATCTCTGAAAAGAGTGAGTGAAATAAAAAAACAATTGCATCAGGTTATAGAGGAAATCAAATTAGAAGTATTCACCCATGTAAAGATAGAAATGACAACTTTAGTAAGGGAGTTGTTGAATGCAGCTAAAGAAGAACTAGAAAAAAAAGTACATGAGCATGGGAAACTGATTGAAACTTTGAATGAACAATATAGAAAACAAGCAGAATTCATGAAACAAACTCAAAGAGACATCCAAGAAACAAAAAATTCTATTGAAAGCATGCAAAACCATCTAAAGGAAGCTGAGGATAGGATTTCAGACCTCGAGGACAGGTTTGCAGTTAGTGATCAGGAAAGGATAGAACTTTTAAAAGTAACAAAGCAGGAAGAACTGACAATCCAGAAGCTTCATGATGATGCCAAGAGCAACAATATAAGAATAATGGGCATTAGTGAAGATACAGGAGTCCAAGCAAATGACATATGTAAAGCATTTACAGAAATAATAGCAGAAAATTTCCCAAACATGGGGAAAGAATCTGATATGCAAATAAGTGAGATAATATAACTGCATGTATGTTTGAGTGTGTAAAATAGATGACCATATTGCTGAATCTTTGTTGGATCTTTGAGCAGAACTGTTTGTAGTCTGACTGTTTGAATATTTATTATGTACCCTTTAACTTTTTAACTTGAACAACTACATCCAGGATGACAGTAAGTAATTTATAAATTACTGATTTTCTAGTGGGGATTTTTCTCATTCTCCTTTTTCTTTCTTTCTTTCTTTCTTTCTTTCTTTCTTTCTTTCTTTCTTTCTTTCTTTCTTTTAGAATTCTGTATTGTTGCTATCCTTTTTTCTGTTTTTTTCCTTTTCTTTAAATAAAATTTTAAAAATGTATAATTGCTATTGTAAAAACAGAGGAAATAGGAAGCGCTATAAAAGATATAGCTGCATGTAAGTTTAGGTGTGTGGGATTGATGACCATATTTCTAGGCTCTTGTTGGATTCTTGAACAGATCTGTTTGCACTCTCACTGCTTGAGTGTCCACTTTGTGTGCTTTAATCCTGTAACTTGAATAACTATTTCTAAAAGAACAATATGTAATGTATCAACTAGTGATTTCTTACTGTTTATCTTCTTTTCTTGAAATTCTGTAATATTTCTACCTTTTTCCTGTTTTTTTTCTCTCTTTAATTAAAAAATGTATAATTGCTATTGTAAAAAAGGGAAAATAGGAAGTGCTATAAAAGATATAACTGCATGTATATTTATGTATGAAGGATTGTTACCCATATTTCTTAGATCTTGTTTGATTTTTGAACAGATCTGTTTGCAGTCTCACTGCTTGAGTGTCCATTTTGTGTGCTTTAATTTTATAACTTGAACAGCTATTTCTAAAAGAGCAATATGTAATTTATCAACTAGTGATTTCTTACTGTTTATGTTTTTTTGAAATTCTGTGCTATTTCTCTCCTTTTTCTGTTTTATCCCTTTAAATAAAAAATTAAAAAAAATTTAAAAAAGCACAGCATTAAAATTAATTCTAATTATTTGCTGAATGTAGTAGCATATGCCTGTAATCCCAGCACTTGGGAGGGCTGGGCAGGAGGATCACTGCAAGTTTGATGCCAGCCTGTGTTACATAGTGAGTTCAAGGTCAGCCTGAACTACATTGTGAGACCCTGTCTCAAAAAAATTAATTCTACTCTTAGAGTTAAAACTATGATTCCAGAGGCTGAGGCAGGCTGAGGCAGGCTGAGGCAGGAGGATTGTTGCAAGTTTGAGACCAGCCTGGCCTACAAAGTGAGCTCAAGGCCAGCCTGAACTACATAGTGAGACCCTATCTCAAAAAGACAAAAAAATTAAAACTGTGAGTACTATAAAACTTGAATTTATGTATGTGGCCCTCAATATATTTCCATTGTATAGTTTTGTTTTAGAACATCAACCTTCAGGAGTTTGGATCTTGATATGCAGAGAAATGAGAAGACTTAATACAGTGCTAGGCCATGATAACGATTTGGCTTTGACCTAAACTGAAGGGAACGATCGGAGAGTTTTGAGCACAGGGTGACATGACCACCAAGTTATTCCATGTTAACTGTACGTTGCTCGCTGTTGTATTGAGAATAGATTGAAGGGAGCGAAAACGAAGTCTTATTTATTTAGATAATCCTTTATTGTTAGGTATTTTCATTGCTTTCAACTTCTTGTAATTTTAAACAGCAGTAACCAGTGTTGATCAAAATTTTATTATTTCCTTTGTTTATATCCTTAAGATAAATTCCAAGAAAAGCTTAAGTCCTAGTCAATGGGCCATCTGTTACTGGGTCTCTTAATGTATATTGTCCAAATGGCTTCCAGAAAGTTCAGTCCACCTTATATTATTGTCAGTTAGGTATCAGTTCCTGCTTCCTTTTATCTGGCCAGCCCTTGGCAATATTACTCTTTCTTAATCTAACCGATCAGGATTCCAAGCATGCCTCTACAATAATTCTTGTATGAACTAGTCCATGTTTTTCTCCATGAAACACCTCCTTCCACTGTCCCTTTGTTCACCAACTCCATTAAATTTTGAGTAACTTATATACAGTGGTAATTTGGTTTAAGAACGTAAGCCATTCCACAATTCTAGACAAGATGGCCATCTTGTGTTTGTGCAGGAAAGATGGCTTCGGTTGTGCTCATCATTGGATGAGGAGTTCGTGAATAGAGGCAACATTTTCCTGAATGCTTGTTTGTGAATCTAAGCATTTGTGAACCAACATACCACTATATTCATGCATTTCTGGTTAGTGGGGACAATTTATTAAGACTTTCCTGTTTGCAATGGTGGAAGGATCTTGTCAAATTGTCGTGTTACTTATTTCCAGTTCTTTACTATTTTTTAAAGGAATGAAGTGATACATTCTAAATAAATGTAAGAAGTCAAGCTTTTAATATTTTTCAAACTTGTTGAAAGTTAAACTTTTGATGAATTCCCAATCAAGAATCTTGTAATTGCTGAAACACCAAAGCAGAGCTCATCATAAGGTAGCTTAATTATGAAGGCAGAGGAAATTTTATATTATTTTTTCATGAAAGTTTTTGGACATAATTCAAGATTGGGCACTAATACTTGAATTCTTTAGACTGAAATATGTTTTTCAATTTTTTTTTGTAAAAACTGAGAAGGCTTAATAAGCAATCCAGATCTCTTTGTTGGAGAAAAAGCATAAAGGTAAATAAAGCACTGTAGGTTTATAAATGTGCATGCATACATTTCAGTTCTAGTACTCTATGTTCCCCAGAGAGTTATTGGATGAAATTAATTTTAAAGGAATCTCGACCAGACCTCTGAAAGGTTAAATTAAATTGAGGAGTGCTGCTGCATTTTGATTATGTTTTCATCTTTTTGGATTAGTCATTCGAAGATTGAAGTCTCATTTTCATGCATAGGTCATCTCAATGGCTTGTTCAGATTTCTATTTTTTTTTTTCCTTCAAAAGGTAACCTTTTTTCTCTATGGCCATAGTAGAAGTGTTTGTATAGAAACAACAAAGGGACATACATTCCAGTTTGTAATATACTGAGTTTTTAAATAATCACGCTTCTGTATTCTGAAACTGCCCTTTGCTTTTCCCAAATGTGGAGGTTTAGAAGAGGTTTGACCTATATTGCAGTTGTGTGGAAAGAGGGGGAACCTGGCTCTTATCACAGGGAGGAGGAAGTGACAGATATCCACAGTGAAGCTGAGCATCTGTCAGGAACAGTAACAACAAAATTTCTGTCACAAACCTATCCCCTGTTGTCTCACATTTCTGATATTAGTCCTTATTAACTCTTTAATTACTCCTCAATGATGTTGCCAGAAGTTTCATCCTCTCTCCTCAACTCCTCAAGCCTTGTGTCTCATTCCATCAGTGTTACCACCTTCTACTCCTTCTGGTTGTAGTCATCTCTAAGAGTCCTGGGTCACTATTTTCCCTTGAATTTTAAAAAAAAGGACCCTCAGGCTTCCTGTAATTCTTTCATAATTCTTGGTGATTTTAATGCAGTTGTTTCTCATTTTTTGTGTTTGTATTCACAGGTCTCTTTGGCATGAGATAGGAGGAAGTTTCCCAGAATACTTTTGTGAATATATTTTAAAATGTTTTGTTACAGTCCTATGATTTCTCCTTCATTGTGTGGCTAAGGTTCTGTGAACTGCAAGGCAACTCTAGCCGGGAAAGAGAGTTACAGAGTCTTCACATAAGGCAGGAACTGCCTCATCAGACAGAGTGGGGAAGGATGACTTGAGCTGCGCACCAGAGTTTGGAGATCTGGGTATTTGAGTCCTTGACATATTCTCACTTAAGACCACTGGAATTCTCTGGATCTGCTTTTTCTTTATTGATGGCCCTTGATTCTGTTTTTTTTTTTTTGATACCAGGTATCAAACTCACGACCTGGTGCTTGCCAGACAGGTATTTACACCACTAAGCTAAATCCCTAGCTGGCCCCTGATTCTTATAAGAGTCTTGATGAGGATGTGAATAAATTGATTTCTATAAATTAGCCCCCTTCAAAGTAGGGGTTTGATTTTGAGTAGTTTTATACTTCTGCTACAAAAACTGAAGTAAGATACTCTTTTCAGCTCAAAAACTAGATATTTGAGTGTGTTGTCATCTTTCTTTCAGCATTCCAACATTAGCTGCCTCGACCTTCAGTATTAGTTTTTCATGCTGCTGTATGTAGCACCCTAATGTAATCCCCAAGGCTCCCTTTCAAACAGGACTGTGTACATCATCATGACTAGTTGCTTCTCAGTGTGGGCTTTGGGGTGCCAGGCTTCTATGCCAGAATGCTCAACTAAGTCATAGAATCAATCCTAGCTTCTCCCTAATTCCAGATCTGTTGTCTGAAGCTGCATCCTGAGAAGAATTTCTAATACACTTAGTGTTCCTGCCTCAGCCTCCTAAGTGTTGGTATAACAGATGTTGCCACCATGCCCTGCCATTAGTTTTGCTTTCATTGCTACAAGTCACCACAAACTTAGTGGCTTGAAACAACACAAACATACTACTTTATAGTTCTGCAGGCCAGAAGTGTGCCATGGGTCCCTGAGCTAGGAAAATGGCTGTCACCAGAGCTGTGTTCTTTTCTTCAGGCTCTAGAAAAGACTCTATTCCTTTCTTTTTCCAGCCTCTGCATTGTTTAGTTCATGGTCCTTCCTCCATCTTAAAAGCCAGTGAGCACAGACTGAGTTCTTTCTCTTGCTCTTTCTTTGTGTGCTATAACAACTCTCAGGACACTGGGGACTCACCAAAGGGGTCCTCAATAATCATCAAGCACAATTTATTGAGCCTCTATGGGAGTACACTCACAATCAGATTATCTCTTTTTCAAAGATTTTAAAAATCTTTTCTTCTTACTTTGGATAATTCAGCTGTGTGGCTTTTGATTTCATCTTTGATGCCCCATGGATCACCTCGGAGGGATTTGAGGGTTTTTGAAGGCATTTTGTTACTCTGTGTGTGTGTGTGTGTGCATGTGTGTATGTATGTGTGTGCGTGTGCTGAGGTTTGAGGATCAATTATAGAGGAAAATTTTTTTTTTGTTAGTATGGAGCTCTCTTTAGTTTGTGTCTGCTCTTCATTGATGTACTCTGGGCATAGCTAACTATAGTCCTTTGCCTCTGTCCCAAGATCCAACCATCTCTCTTAATTTGGGAGGGAAAGATGAAATGTAAGTGGCCTAGCACCCAGTTTTCTCTGGAAATGCCCTTCTCTATAGTCCTCTTTCTTCTTTCATGTTGTTATTTTTCATAGATTCCATATAGAAGAGAAAATGTGCAATACTTGTCTTTCTGAGCCTGGTTTATTTTGATTAACATGTCTAGTTTCATCCATTTTCCTGAAAATGGGAGGATTGCATTTGCCTTTATGGCTGAATAAACCATAAAAGAATGAATTAGTGGATTAATGAATTTATGAATGAATTATAAATTGATTCATTCATATATGAATAAATGAATGGCTCCACTGTGCATTCATTGTGTATATATACACACCATATTTTCTTTATCCATTCATTTGTTGATGAGCATCTAGGCTGATTCTATAGCTTGGGTATTGTGACTAGAACTGTAATAACCATAAGAATGCAAGTATCTCTATTGTATGGTGACTTTGATTCCTTTGGAGACATAGCCAGGGGTGGTATAGCTGGATTTCAAGGTAGCATTTATTTATTTAGGACACTCTATATTGATTTTCATGATTAATTTCTCACCAGCAGTGTATAAATGTTCCCATTTCACCTCATCCTCACTAGTATTTGTGATTTCTATCTTCTTAATAATAACCATTCTGATTGGGGTGAGATGGAACCTCAATCCAGTTTTGATTTGCATTTTCCTGATGGCTAAAGATGTTGAGATTTTTTTCATATAAATACTGGCCATTTGCACTTCATTTGAGAAATGTCTGTCCAGCTCATGTTCCATTTACTGATTGGATTACTTTTCCTTTTGATGTTAATTTTTTGGGATATTCTTGGTTTAACAATCTACCTGTTTAATGACCATTTAGACTTAGGACCAAGGTGTACTGTTTGGGTTTCTGACTCCCTGCTTAGACTTACAGCCTTTTGTATTTTGTATTTTTTTGAGATAGGGTCTCTCTATGCAGTTGAGGCTGGCCTTGAGCTCACTTTGTAGCCTAGGCTGGTCTCAAACTCGCAATGATCCTCCTGCCTCAGCCTCCCAAGTGCTGGGATTACAGGCATGAGCCACCATGCCTGACTCTTTTTTTTAAAGAGCAGAATTATTTATTGAGAGAAAGAAAGCTTCTGTTTGAGAGAGAGACAGAAGGGGTCCTGAGTGGATTGCCAGGGACTCTCTCTTACTAAAGGCTTTTATAGACTAAAAACATGAGGTGAGGCAAGTCTAAGGTGGGGAAAAAGGAAAACTCACAAGGCAGATAGATGGGCATGAGGTGGAACAGAACAATGGTCAACTAGTACGTTTAATTATTCAGGTAAAATTGACCAAATCAGGGACAAATGGGGAAGCGAGTTAAGTAGCAAGTAAGCATTCTTTATGGGTCAGTGACTCTTCCTGTTGGGGGTTGGGATGGTGACGCCTGGCTTCTCAAGGTGATCCATACCTAATCCCTGATGTTTTATATTTAGGGTGGGGTTACATTTGTTTTGCCTTCTGTCCTGAAATCTGGCCCACAGCAAGACCGCCAAGGTCACAAGATATTTGGCCCTTTGTGCTAGCTTCCTTGAGGGTCTAGACCTGCCTGACTGCCTATAATATTTCTAACTAGCTTAGCTACCTGTAACATTCTCCCTTCTGAAGAAATATCCTGAACTGCTGTGAGGGAGAAATGGGCGATGACTGATGTGGCTTATTTGGGCTGAAAGGATTGTAGTTGTTGATCCGCAGTGAGAGATACTCTGCAGAGAGCCTATCTAAAGGCTCTTGATAGACACCAGGCAGTTTCATCATGGGTAAGCATATAGCTTTAAGTCAGAAGGAGACAAAAACAAAGAAACAATTAATTATTCATGGGCCAAATAATAGAATCAATGGGATTATTATGGGTGCAGTTAACAAACAGTTCCACCAAGAGAAGCTAGTAATGGCTTCCCATAAGGACGATAAGGATAAGGTCTAGGAAATTTTAGAATCTGACATATCATTGATTTGTCATCTAATATCTTGATTAGTTAATTGAGATATTAGCAAAGGATCAGGAATATATACACAACATTCAGTTTTTACAATTGCATAGGTACCCCTGTGCTGCTGTTAGAATGTCTAATACCATCCGATTTTAGAGAATAGACTGTCTCATTAATTTTACTTCTTCATTTAGGAAAGAGAGACCAACAACCATTTTTTGTGCATTCCTGTACATCATATTTATAGAGCCTCAGTGTCTCTCTTTTTGTACAATATACCATGTTTATACAGTTCTATAATTTTTACTGATTGTGCTGGACAGTAGAGTACTATAGTTTTATGTTCTGTTATATATTACAGTACTGCATGTAAGAGCTATGCAAATAAAAACAAAGTCATCAAGTTGGAGTTGCCTTTGACCATTTCTTTGTTCTAAATATTGTACTGTACATGCTATATATAATTCCTTAATTAGTCACCAATTCACCCAAAGACCTAGTTACAGGAATAGAACTCAGTCATTAAACAAGGGATGTCTGTATATTCTGAATATCAATCCTGTCACATGAATAGCTGGTAAAGATGTTCTCCCATCCTGTACATTGCCTCTTCACTCTATTGATTGTTTCCCTTGAAGTGTTCCCCCTTTTTTTCCTAGTAGTTTCAGAATTTCAGATTGTGTTTGAGTTAATTTTTGTACAACATGAGAGATAAAGACTTTTCAGTCTTCCACAGGTGAATATCCAAGTTTCCCAGGATCATTTGTTGAAGAAGCTGACTTTTCTCTGACATATTTTTGATTTCTGGGGTGATGATCAAATGCTTGTAGACAAATGAGTTTCTTCCTGCATCTTCTATTTCCTTCCATTGATGATTGGCTGCATTCTGCTTGCCAGTATCTTATTGAGGAGTTTTGCTTGTATGTTCATAGGAAGATTGGCCTGTAGTTCTCTTTCTTGGTAGGGTTCTTCTCTGGTTTTGGTACCAAGATAATGCTTGCTTCCAGGAATGAATTTGGGAGCATTGCTTCCCTTCCAAGTTCATTAAAGAACCTGAGAAATAGTGACATTAGATATTCTCTAAATTTCTTGTAGAATTCAGCAGTGAATTCATCAGGGCCCGGGCTTTTGTTTGTTGATAGGCTTTTAACTACATCTTTGCTTTCATTGATTGATGTTGGGGGTTCATTTAGAATTTTTATACTCTTTTGATTCAGTTTTGTTAATTCATATGTATGTAGGAATCTGTCAATTTCTTCTGTATTTTCCATCTTATTATAAGTTCTTAAAGTAGGTATAGATGATCTTCTGGATTCCTGCAGGATTTGTTGTGAATTCACCCTTTTCATTATTCATGGGTGAGTCTTTTCTTTCTTTTTTTCTGATAAAGTTTGCTAAGGGTGCTGGGGATTTAGCTCAGCAGCATAAGGGCCTGCCTTGCAAGCATGCGGTCATGAGTTCAATCCCTGGTGCTGATTAAAAAAAAAGTTGGCTAAGGGTTTGTCAATTTTATTTAATCTTTCAAAATGCCTACTTTTTGATTCATTGATTCTTTGTATTGTTTTCTTAGTATCTATTATGTTAATTTCTGCTCTGATCTTTATAATTTCTTCCCTCATACAAACCCCCAGTAGATATGTATCTGTTAATATTTGTTTTATACAGTGGGGTGCACTGGCATTTGGTGTACATATATTTATGATTGTCATCTCTGTCTCTTGGGTTGTTCCTTTTATGAGGATGCAGTGATCTTTTTCTGCAAAGGTCTTATTAGTGAGCAGCTTTCTTCTGAGGAGTTGCTATTCAGAGTGGAGAAGAAGCCATAACAATGACAACACAAAGACAAAACACGCAGAGCCAATTAAACTCCAAACTATACTACCCATAAATATGGAAAAAATCAGTAAATAAGGGCTGGAGATTTAGCTCAGTGGTGTAAGCACCTGCCTGCAAGTGTGAAGTCATGAGTTCAATCCCTGGTACCAAAAAATAAAAATCAGCAAATAACATTAGATAAAGTAAAAGTGGGGAAAAAAAGAAAAACAAGCTAAAAAAATTCCTCCTACCTGATATGTTTGGATTGGAGAAGTTTCTTTCCAGCTCCTGTAATACTGAAATCCACCGGGTATGGAGAGGTGAGAGGGGCCTGTTGCAGTTCCTCCTCCCACCAAGCAGGTTGGTACTGTGTGTAACCTGAGTCCTGCGCTGTGTTGTCTCTGGGTCCACACAGGAATAGGGAATGTTGTCTACCTCAGTGGTGCATTCACTGCAGACCCTTTCAAAATGCACACTTAGAGCCACTACCAGCCCCAGCTGGTTTCAAGGCATGTGGTTCGGCCACGTGCCCAATTGCTCCAGATCCCTCACCATCTGTGCACTCAGACAAACTGACCCATATTCCTGAATGCATCAGAGAGTGGGAGAAGCAGACTGACCACTGAGTTCTGTGCAGAAGGGAGTCATCCATGAAAACCAAGCCATCCCCTAGCCTTGGTCTCAGTGCTTTTCAGGACCAGCCCTCTCACTGAATCACAGATGATTGGACTCACTCTTTACAGAGATCCCTTTCTCACTCTTGACGTGGTCTGGGTAGTTTATATTTGTAATCCTAGGTAAAAGTTATTGGAATTCTGGTGAGTTAATTCCAATCTACCAATTCCAGTGCAAGCTATGGCTAGAATAAAGACACTAAGACATATTTGTAATTATGGGTGGCCAAGGAGTCCTGAATCCAGCTTGAATGAAGTTTTACAGAACAAAGGCCTTTACCCAGGGACTAACCTGGATTTTGTTGATTTGTGAAGAAGGGAGTGGCTTGACAATGAGTAACTGTCATAATGGCAGGAGATACATGAGTACTATGAGCAGGGCTAGGTAGGAGGCCAGAAAGTACCTCTGCAGTATGCAGAGAGAAGGGTATGCAGAAAGACCAATATGCATAGCACAGCTGAGGTAGTACTTGATGTTTAGGTTGCAGTGCTTCAGCTTTGATGTGAAAACTTTTGTGCCCTTGGAAGTCATAGCCTCTTATCTTAAGGCTCAATCCCAGTTGACAACCCTGGAGCCATAGCTCTTTTTTCCTTTGTGGCTCAACCATGTTTTGATGCATGTCACAGAGTGGGGAAACAGCACAGAGATGTCCAGATGGTCTTCCAAAGTTCCTCACTACCAAGGGGGTCTCAGATCACCAAGACCTCCAGTTCTAGCTCTCCAATGCTTAAATTTCTCAGCAGGCCTGCAACTGACCTTTCTCCTCTCTACAAAAGTCTCTTGTGACCAACTCTTACCCAGTAACTGTGGCAGGGTGTCTTTAGCAGTCCTACATTGTGATTGTTCCATGATTTCTTGTCCCCAGACTAGATCAATTCCAAACAAGATGGTTCCTGGTTCCAGAATTCCCAGAGATAGAAGTGCTACAGCAGATTTCATCCCCAATTGAGCCTGTCATGCAGGAAGAATCACTTTCTGACCAGATCCCTGCACTGGATTTAAAACTTGTAAAAACCTTGAGCTTCTTACATGGTCAAGACTGCCAGACTGCTGTTTATTATTAGAGCTGCCAGCTGTATTAGTCAACTTTCCATTGCTGGGAAAAACTTTCAAGGAGAAAAAGTTTGTTTAGGCTCACAGTTTTAGAAGTTTCAGTTCATGGTTGGCTGGATCCCAGGCAGAACAAGCATGGCTGAGAGAAACTGCTCAACCCATGGCAAGTAGGAAGCAGAGAGAGAGGGAGAGAGAGAGAGAGAGAGAGAGAGAGAGAGTGGGAGATGAAACCAGGACCACCCCCAAGTGGCCCACTTCCTCCAACTAGGCTCCTAACAGCACATTCAGTTAGGAACTCATTGATGGACTAATCCACTGATGAGTATAGCACTCCCACAACCCATTCACCTTTTGTGAGCCCCACTTTGAAATACATGAGATTTTTAGGTTTAAAGTGCAACACGAGCCCTCTTTGGACTTACTTTGTGCTTGTAGCATCAGCTTCCACTCCTTTCAGGGAACTGGGGTTGGAACTGTAAACTTCTCTGTACTTTTCTGTAAGTTACCTTATGCTTCTTTATGCTTTTAGCTTTCCTATCACCTCTTTCTTGATTTCTGCAGTTCTTCTCTCTCTCTCTCTCTCTCTCTCTCTCTCTCTCTCTCTCTCTCTCTTTTCTTTTGTACCAGAGATCAAGCTCACAACCTTGAGCTTGCCAGGTAGGCACTTAGGTCACTGAGCTAAATCCTCATCCCAGTTCTTCCTCTCCTTTTCCTCTCAGAATATAGTTTTTCCTTTGTTGCCCTGCATTTTTTCTCTTGTAGAGTCATGTGAGGGATGTGTCTACTCCATTATTTCACCTAGAAGCCAGACAAATTGCCTGGGATAATTTATTAATTACATAGTTTCTAGAATTTCTTTCCTGTCCAAAAGGTCTGAAAATAATTGTAAGATAAAATACCATGCAACTGGCTTCTGGGACTCTGGTAACTATTGAAATCTCCTAAATTCTAAAGGTTTTCTTGGTTACCAGAAAGAGTTGAAAGTTATTGCTTTAGAGAGAAAGTGTTAAAAATGAACTCTGATAAAACTTTTTAAACTTTATTTTAAAGAGAAAAAATTAAAACAATGATAATTTCAAAACAAGGTAATAAGAGACTAACAATGGTTAATATATTGCATATTGTTATCTTCAAAGTAGTTGCTCAGATTACAAGATATAAGCATGAAAACATTATTCAAACAATATTAGCACAAACTGTTCAACCAACTAATAGAAATTAGTAGTATAATTATATCTTTCCAATATAA
This sequence comes from Hydrochoerus hydrochaeris, assembly GCA_004027455.1. Classification (NCBI taxonomy): domain Eukaryota; kingdom Metazoa; phylum Chordata; class Mammalia; order Rodentia; family Hydrochaeridae; genus Hydrochoerus; species Hydrochoerus hydrochaeris. The sequence goes on from PVLA01006305.1 coordinate 125,664, forward strand.
ATTTTAAATGAAGCCAGTATGCTAGGCTGGGCTAATACAAAATTATTTTCATCATCACATTCATTATGACACCTGGATCTTTTGATCCAAATAGCTTCTTCTTGTAAAAATTTCATTTCAGCTGTCAGAGTAATCAAAATGGTTTCAAATGCTTTCCTGGAATACTGAATTGAAATAAAATAATGAAATATCCTACCAATTGCTAGAGTCTGCAGCAGGAAGATACCAGATATTGGGCCAGTTTTACATTCAAAAAAAGTGAAATTTATTAAATTCTTTAATATAACCTTGAAGTAGCTATGGTTGAAATACAATTTCAGAATAAATCAAATGGATTTTCAAGCCAAAATCAACTTTGTAACTGCCACATAATTAAATGCACAAAATGCAGAGTAATGCTTTATTTGTTTAAATTGTCTTTTGAAGGTGCAGTTTGTTGTGTGCAGTAATATTTTATAATGTCATATTGCATAACTAGAGAAAATCATAGCTATAAATTTTATCTTTTAAAATTTGATGCTACAGAAAAAAATAAAAAAAAATTTGATGGTATAGGCCTGAATTTCTAAAACATCACAGGCTACAGATATCTTTGTGCTACATAATCTTATTATGTTACAGAATAAAAATGTTGAGGTTAGAATGACATAAATGTGGAGATGGGGAACAAATTTTGAGTGAATTCACTGAATGGTCAAAAGACATTGCAAAATATTATTCAAAAGAAGCATCTATTTTAAAACATCCAGCTTAGTCACTGCTAAAATTACTAAAACAGCTAAAGAACAAAAAACCTGAATTTTTTGGAGAAATTATGACGCTAAAAGTATTAGTTTTGCCATTGTGTGAATAGCAGAGGATCAAGGCTGGAACTTCTCAGCCTTTCCATGCCTTCCTTTCAACAAAAGACTCTTGATAACTTTGCCAACATGTTCATATTTTGCTTTTTATCTCTCATTTGGAGGTATTTGTACCTTAGAGTTCCTTCTTAGTCTTGGTGTTCATTTATCTACCCATTTAGTAACCTTTTATGAACACCCTGCTATATATTTTTTTAAATTTTTATTTAAAGAGAAAAAAAAAAGCAAAACAGAAAAAGGGGTAGAAACAATACAGAATCTCAGAAAAAAA